>ML780874.1:690045-709963 GCA_009831015.1 Picea engelmannii | reverse complement strand
AGGATGTTTTCACATGCAATTACAAAGATCTGAAAGGATTTGTTCAAGAGATGGGGAGATGAAAATCGACCTCATCCCTAGGGCCAAAACCATATAAGTTAGCACACAAGTATAAGCCCATAGTTCAAAAAGAGATAGAGGCAATGTCAGTTGTTGATGTCATATACCCTATCGACAAGTTAGAATGGGAAATCCTAATGGTCGTGCAACCTAAAAAGCATGACCTGAAGAAACTAAGAATATGTATTGATTTCCAAGGATTGAATAATATAACAGTAACCGATCCATTCCCAACATCATTCACAAATGAAATCATTAATTAAATTACGGGTTAGGAATGATACTCCTTCAAAAACAGCTTCTCATGCTACAACCAAGTACCAATTGCAAATGAAGATCAAGGAAAAATTACATTTGTCTCTAAGTTCGAGTCATTTGCATACAGAGTAATGTCGTTTCGGCTCAAGAATGCTCCAAAAGTGTTTTCTTGGATAGTGGTCAAGGCATTTCAAGAATACATCTACAAAACAATGGTTGTGTACTTTGATGACTGGACCATTTACAACCTGTTGAAAGACCAGATCCAATGGCTTCAAATGATGTTGGAAAGATGTCAAAAAAATCACTTGTCCTTAACTATTAAAAAATGCATCTTTGCCACACTAATAGGTATCTTGTGGGGTCACATTGTATGCAAAGATGGCATCAAGGTCGACATGGAAAAAATTAAAGTTATTCTTGACTTAAAGAAACCAATCAATCAAGAGTAAATTAAAACCTTGGTCATATTGGATACTACAAAAAATTATTCGCCATTACTCTGATATAACATTCCCAATCGATGAGCTTTTGGAAAAAGGAATCGAATTTCAACGGAGTTGTTGTTCCTGAGTTTATACTTCAAGGTTGTAAAGTATACCATCAAGGCATCCATAAAGGTAAGGTAATCAAAGGGTAAGAATCAAAATAAGGGTAAATTAGGGTTGATTTCTCAACTGTCTCTGTCTAGCTTCTCTTTGTTCTTGGATGTTGATGTCTCTCTCAATAGCTGCCCATGAACATTCTAATTCAACCCGGTTGGTCGTTGTTTGCAAAATAGTATTAAAAAGGTTTAAAGCAATGCTAGTTTGATCTTTGAGACCAGATTCTATGTTACGTTGTCTGTTATTAGGGACAGTCATGGAAAATAAAGTTTTATTTAAATATGAAATATTTGAAGATTTGTTGCTTTAGTTTTTTAAGGGATGAAAAGAGAAAAAGAGTTTTAGAATTCAAAATAATAGCACAATAATAGTTGAGGCAGTTTCTTGTGCTTGAAACAATTTTGAGAATGATAAAACAACAAAATAACATTATTGAGAAAATATGAGGCTTTAATCACGAAAGAATCTCATATTGTAACAGGAAACAAAGAGAAAAAGTGATTTCTAATGAAGTATATAATATAATTATCCAAATGACTTACAGGTCTTAAAATTGTTGATAGCAATCACAGAGGAAAAACTGTAAATGATTTAATAACCAAATCAATTCAAACTGAAATAAATGTATGAAGTGAACTTATAGTTGATCATTCATCAGAAAGATATAAGAAGGAAAATATTGAAAAATATGGGAAACAGGGTAAAAGAACACATAGCTTCAAGTTGACAGAATTTAGAATCTCGTCTGTATTATTTATCATATGGATTTGAAAACTTTTTTATACAATCGGGTTTCTCGAAAACCAAAAGCCCCATCTTAGTCTTGTGAAATTCTATTTATACATGATCACCAAACCTTTTTCCCGTTGGTGATTTACCAACTTCCTAAGACTAAGGGTTACATGAATGTGCAATGTTGAACCATTTACATTTCTATTTTAACTACTTTGTTATTTCAATAATGAAAATATACAAAACAATATTTCATTTCTGCGTTGACGAACTTCCTTCTTCTATCTTAAGACAGCGGATACATTTTCCCAAAAACTTTACCAAAACTCTGGGAGCTTCTGGTATATCTTTAGCTTCAAATATGAAAAACTTTTTTTGCAGTTCGAGTAGACGATCTTCAATTATCTTCCTTGTGAACTTAATAGTTTGCAACTTTAAGTTCGGTACCACTATCCATTTGTTGATTTCGGCGACATTAATTACCTTTATTTTGGGGATTTCCACCTGCATCTCTTCCAGGTTTTCCTTGAATCTCAGCTGGTGTTGGACAATATTAATTTCTCCTAATAGTCCCAAACAATTGTTTGTTCCAAGGTTCAACGAAACTTTTTCTAAAAGATTAAAGATTCCTTGACAATCATCATTAACTTCTCTGGTTATTCTTTTATTTTCTGCAAGGTCTACCTCCCATAATTGAGTATTACATCTCCTTTAACCTGCTCTGAAACAGATAGTTTTTTAATCTTTCCGACCTCTTCCTTTGATGAAAAGGCCACTGGTCTTTGGAAAGTCGCTCTGGCTACTTTCATTTCTCTTTCTTTCAGGAGAATGTTCTCCAAAGATTTACTTGTTTCCTTAAAGTAGTTCTGAATAAATTCCAGATTTAAAAACACTCCCTGTTGTTCCTCTGCTATTTTCATATGTATTCCCAATACCTAGGCCTGGAAAATTTCAAGCTCTACCACTTGATTTGAAATGGAATTAATCTGATCCTGTAATTGTTTATTTGTTTCCTCTTGCTTTAGGACCTGTGCCTGAGTGACCTGTATTTTCTTATTTGCTTCTTCTAAGCTTTCTTTTAGTTTCTGAAACTCTTGAATATCATTCAATCTAGCTCATTCTATACCCTTTTTTATTCCCCAACTGATATTATTTTCAGTCTCCTTTAATTTATCCTGAAGTTGATCTATCATCTGTTCTTTCTGCTCCAATGTAGTTGTCAAACTACCCACAGAGTACAAATTTTCCAATGTTAAGGCTCCCATTGTGCCTGCTATCTCTATTGCAAATTCTCCCTCTTTAAGTTTTTGTCCATCTATAATGATTTTGTGTTTTTTAATCATCATATCTCCTCTTGGATATATTTCCTGCTTTAGGATAGCCTTTCTTTTCTTACTGAAAAAATAATTGGAAGGAGGAATCTCATCTCTAGAGATGGGCTCAAGATCACTTACGTATAGAGCTCCCTCTTGGGGGTTTCCATAAGTTGACTGCAATGGACTCAAAGAGGTAATGGGACTTCCAAGCTCTGTCGACGTTGTTCCTCCTACTTTTTTGGGAATGTTTTCAGGGATTTCAGAGAGTATTTCCAACTCTTTTCCTTTCCCTGCCTTTGACTTTTCTGTGTGGGGAACTTATGTTTCTGATGGAATCAATTCAATTTCTTTCATTTTTTCACTTGTATTTTCTTTATCCTGTACATATGTTTCAAACCTGGAGGAGGCCCTTCCAGTTCTGGAGGAGGGGTTGTGGACTCACCCTGCAAGCTCTTCGGCAAACAACTTCGCCTATGCCTTTGAAAAGCCATGAAACCCATCTACAAATCGGGTGATAATGATTGTACTCTATTCAGTACCTCCTCATAAGTTTTAACTTCCTTGAAAATATCATCATAAAATTATTTTTCATGTTCATAAGCTTTCAAATTACAATTCATCAAATGTATGCTTACTAATTGGTAAGGGTCATACTTTTTGTGTTCAATATTTATCAATTTTACCTCCTCTAATGCCTCGGCTTCCACTTTGGAATGGCCCTAGTTTAGTAATGAAAATTTCCCGACATACACAGGGAAAATTGGCCAGGATTTCTTTTGAGCTACCTTTAGCTCTATTCCAATACCACCTTTAACTATTTGATGCGCTACCTCCCTTAGTACCAATCTGTCTAGGAGGAACTTTGGAAGTGCGTGAGGGGGAATTGAACATCCATAGACCCTAATCTAAGAGAAGTTTTCATCAACAAACCAATCGGCTATTGCTTTGAGATTTCCTGAGACTGACTCAGAAATGTGAGGGGATTCATAGCTATAAAACATTTTATGCATTGGAATTATAATAAAATGACAAATTTCGTCAAATGCATCTTTAGCATTTTCTTCCCATAGCGCAGAATGATATTCATGAATGGGCTCGGGACAGGTTATATTCCAACTCCAATTCATAAGGGGAAAAGGAGTCATAAAGCAAATTGCGTCCATTATGTATGCTGACATGTAAAAAGCCACTGGTTGACCCTTAGATTTTGCAACTTTGTAACTTGAAACTTCTTGAGCTAGGTTATTGGACAAAATCTTACTCTAGTTAAAAGTATATCCTTATGAAGCTTTTTCTAAAAAGGGCACCCAGTCTGCAGGAAAATGGAAGGGATCCTTTTTCCCGAAAATCCTACACAGCATAATAGTTACATAGACCATGTATTCATTCAAAGATGTTGTGGCATAAACCCCATGGGTATCAGCCCTAAACTTTGATGGACATCTCCACCAATCTCTAATCATATCGGGATAGGTTCTGACTACTTCAGTACACTCCTTCCTTTGAAATTCAGCTAAAAACTCGGCATTATAAGTGTACTTAGGATTTGGTGAGAGTTTATACATTACTTGTATATGTTTTGGCCTGAATGAGCCAATGACGACCCCTTGATCATTTAAGATGCTCCTCGTCAGAATATCAACCTTTTCCAGGGCCCAACTGATCATGTCATTATACGCCATAAGCCGAAGGCACGCCGCGATCTTATGAAGCTCTAATTCTGCTATATCCCGAAAGTGGTTTTTGGAATCAGTAGAAGAATTCTTGATTTCATATTCCAAGAATTCAAAGATTTGTGTCCAGGATTTAATTGAGTCAAAAGCGTGCGGCGTAGTATCGGATATGATATCTCCTATTTCTGTATCTTCACTCTTCTTCTATGCTTTCTTTGGTGCCATAACTGTAAGTTAAATGGAAAACATGTCACAGAAAAGGAGTGTATGAGCTCGGCTGAATGTGTCTTCCTCTTTGCTAGTATAAAAAAGAATATGTTGCGAAACTCAGACCTTCAAACTCTCTTTTAATTCATTTAACGATGACAGGACTGACACAGCTAACAAGAATTCAATGTATTTAATGCAGTAGATATTTTAGTAAGACACGCATTAGTGTCACATATCACCAGTTTTCTTTATTTAAGTGGCCACATTTTGGCGCTTTTGAATTCAAAATTCGGGATATTTCATTCAATCTAAAACTGAAACGTGAACAAAACCTAAAAATATTGATTGACATTAATCATGCTTTCAAAACAGAGTTAATTCAGACTAATCACCAATTAAGAGGCGAGATTTCATGGATCGAGTTGACAAGAGGTTTGTTATCACTAATCCCGACTTTCGAAAATGTGAAATCATGACAAGATTAATTAGGACTTAAAATCGTTTTAGCAAAATGATTGATCGGTATTAAGCGTTTCGGGATTTCAGGGATCGTGTTGACAGGAAGCATGTCATCGATAAATCCCAATTTCCGAAATTGCGAAATGATTAACTTAAGCCTTAAATTTTGATATTAGCGAACTAATTAATCAAGATTAAGGATTAACCTCCAAACAGAATTAATTTAGATTAACATAGATTTTGAGTGGGATTTCGCGTTTCGGGATTTCGGGGATCGAGTTGACAAGAGGTTTGTTATTGTTGCATCTCAACTTCCGAAATCACGAAGTCATGACATGTTTAAATTAGGACTTAATTCTATTTTTGTTAACTAATTAATCGAGATTAAGGACAAAACATGATTAATTCAGTCTAACACAAATTATGGGTCGGGATTTCGCGTTTCGAGATTTCAGGGATTGTGTTGACAGGAAGTATGTCATTGATAAATCCCAATTTCTGAAATTGTGAAATTATTAATTTAAGCCTTAAATTTTGATATTAGTGAATTAGTTAATCAAGATTAAGGATTAACCTCCAAACAGAATTAATTTAGATTAACATAGATTTTGAGTGGGATTTCGCGTTTCGGGATTTCGGGGATCGAGTTGACAGGAGGTTTGTTATTGCTGTATCCCGACTTCCGAAATCGCGAAGTCGTGACATGTTTAAATTAGGACTTAATTCCATTTTTGTTAACTAATTAATCGAGATTAAGGACAAAACATGGTTAATTCAGTTTAACACAAATTATGGGTCGGGATTTCGCGTTTCGGGATTTCGGGGATCGTGTTGCCAAGAGATATGTTATCGCTGAACCCCAAATCCCGAAATCGTGATATGATTTACTTAAGCCTTAAATTTTTGTGTTAGTGAATTAATTAATCAAAATTTGAAGTAACCCTCATTTTCTCGAAAAACCGAGGATCGAGATTTCGTGATTCAATATGTATTGAAACATATGTTCTCAGCAAACCCTGAATCCCGAAAACTTTTTAAAGTTAATCTTAACTCCTTTAGGTTTTAAGCTTATCATGATTAAAAAATAACTTTATAGAAAATGTGTCGGGATTCTTATAACATTTTAAGTTTTTTTTTTCTTTTTATTATTTAAAGAATAAAGTTTTTTAGGAAATCGGTACCGAGATTTTTGGAAAAGAAAACGAAGCTTATGCTTTATGAAAAGCCAAAACCCAAAAAGGAAGGCTTTAGTCGTCAAATTAAAAATTTTAAAATATGCTTCAACAAGAGCCAAGAATGCAATGAATATTTTGAGCTACTAAAGAGAAAATTGGTAGAAGCACCAATATTAAGATTTCCAGACTAGTCTCAAAAATTCCATGTCCATGTCAATGCATTCAACATTGTTGTCAGCTCAGTACTAGCCCAACATCATGATGACATGGTTGATCACCTAAATGCATACGCCATTCGAAAACTGAATAAACTAGAACAAAATTATCCGATGACAGAACAAGATGCTTTAGCCATGATATTCGCCCTACAAAAATTTTGACATTATTTATTGGCAAATCCATTCATCTTTTTCATGGACCATTAGGTGCTTAAGTATTTAGTAAACAAGCAGGTCCATCAGGAAAAAAATATGTCGATGGCTAGTATTATTCCAAGAGTTTGAATTTGAAGTAGTAGTCCAACCAGGGAAAAAGAATGTCTACCCAGACCATCTATCCCGACTTGAAACAGGAGAAGATCTAACTGGTATAGAGGACGACTTACCTAATGCACATCTAGTTCAAGTCGAAGTTTCCCCCAAGGAACTTGAAGAAATTGCAAACTTTTTAGAAGAGGGGATGATCTCCCAACAAATAAAAAGAAGATCCTAGCATTGAAAGCATCACCATTCACTCTCATGAATGGATACCTCTATAAGCTATGAACTGACGATATTCTGAGAAGATGCACCCTGGAACATGAACAAGAAGATATAATCAATGAAGCATGCACGGGCCCTATAAGAGGTTATTTTCAATCCAACATGACAGCCAGGAAGATCCTTCAGGAAGGCCTCTGGTGACCAAACTTACATAAGGATTGTTGAGAACAAGTGAAAAAGTGTGATAAATTCCATAGGATGGGTCGACCTTTGCAGAAAAATGAAATGCCATTACATTCGTTAAATCCTGGTTTACCATTTGAGATATGGGTTATTGACTTAATTGGTCCCTTCCCAAAAGGAGCCAAGAGAACTGGGGTGAATTATATTATCACAGCATTCGAATATCTAACCAAATGGGTAGAGGCAAAACCACTCAAAAAATGTACAAAAGAGACAGCGGCCAAATTCATATATGAAAATATAGTAACTATATTAGATTGTCGTTTAACATTATTCAACGATCAAGGAACAAATTTTGTTAATGGAACAATTGACATGTTACTTAAAAATTTCATGATCGACCACTGGAAGACGACTTCCTATCATCCACAAGCCAATGGAACTGTTGATTCCTTCAACAAAACATTACACAAAGGCTTAACAAAAATATGTGGACTTGACAGGGATGATTGGGATGATAAGGTCCCAACATTACTGTGGACATATAGAACCACATATAAAAGATCGATTGACCACACACCATTAAATCTTGTTTATGGTCAAGAAGTTTTAATTCCATCACACTTCTACTCAAGTGAAGGAAGGATAACATATGTCCTTGAGTTTTACCATATTCGTAATACAAGAAAACACTTCTAGTAGCTGAACCAATTACAGAAAGAAAGGATGCTCGCACAACAACATCAAGAAGCTCAAAAGAATCAACAAAATGTTTGGCATGACCGACACATCAAGAAGAAATATATTAACACAAGATATTTGGTATTATTATATGGCAATTGGATAAAGGGAAAGCCACAAAAATTAGAAACTGCTTGGTTGGGTCCTTACATGGTCAAGGAAATCGGACCATCAAGAGAAGTTCAGCTAAATACTTTGCATGGTGATTTGAAAAATCCTTAGATGCTTATTAATATTTTGATACATAAGAAACATCTACTTGACTTTCAAAATAAAATGATCGCTTGACTGTATGCAAATTATATGTGAAGTACTTATCTAACCAAATCCAATTTAATGATTAAATGACTTGCAAATAATTGAGCTTGAAATGAACAACAATAATGAAATCACATACACAAGTTGGATAACGAAGTTCACCCAATCTAGGCTACCTCTCTGGGTTCGCTTCCAATACAGACGTTCTTTATTAATGCTCAAATGCTTGCATTTTACAATGACATTTTTACATGTTGCTCAAATGCAGAGACATAGTGCACCATTGGATTCCTTATGAAAAATCATGCAAAATGAGTATAAAGTTATAGAAGTTTCGTTAAGGGACCTCTCGGTATGCTTTATGGTGTATCTCAAATTCTATGTACCCTTGTGAATGCACTTCGAGACAATTCTCTGCATTAATGTGTGTACAAACTCGATTTGTGCACCCATTAAATAGGGCACGAGCCCTTAACTGAACTCTGAAAATCGTGATATGCATTAAATATAAAGTGGATGGTTTGTTTTAACAAACCGCATGTATAGCTTGTTGGCTAAGTTGTGGAGTTTATATATGGCGATTCAGGGTTCGAGCCCCACTGACCACTATATATTCATGTTCTTTTTTTGGTGTATGGTTATACCCGTCGGTAATTCAATTAAGCCCTTTCGTGGATTAGATGCTTGGATTGGTGGTTATATGAAGTTACAACGACCGTGGGATATGGGTCGAGGGTGTAATGCTTCGGCCTTTTGTCACCCAACAAACCTTCCATACAATATTAAATATATATGGTAATGTATATGGTTAAGTCTCATAGCCGTGGTGCATTGGTAATGGAGGTTTGTTTAAGGCTTTGGGAGGTTATGGAAGTCCCGGGTTCGACCCCCATCAACTCCATAATTTTTTATGATCCATACTAATATAGGCCAATGGGAGGCTACCACATGGCAACCTCTCATTAGATATTTCTTGCCACGTGTCAACATGTAATTATACCACGTAACCTTTATGGTCTGCCAACACATCTACTCATTCATTGTAGATTCAGTCCATGTGGCACCTTGGGGTGTGGCCACGTCATCTTTGTAGTACTATACATATGTGTCACATGTCATACTTCCAGTGGTGACACGTGTCACCCTTTTTATTCCCTTTGAATTTGACTTTTACATGTTTAACTTGAACTTTGACTGCTCATATCTTTTGCATACCTTCACCTTTCATTCTATCTTTGTTTATATGTAACCATACTTGATCACCGACTTCAAATTGATGACCAACCCGATGTTTATCATGCCTTTCCTTATACTTGGTTTGGTTATTCTCCAATTGTTCTTGTATTTCTTGATGTACTTGTTGAATTTTTTGAATGAACCTTTTAGCTTTATCTGTATCATCTTGTCCACCTTCTTTACTTACTTATCCAAAAGAAAATTACATAGGTGATTTATGCAAATACCCCAAACATACTTTAAAAGGAGTTTTCTGAGTAGACGAATGCATGGCATGATTATAGGAATGTTGTATATAAGGTAATTGTTCATCCCATAACTTAGGATGCTTGTTGCAGTATCCTCGAAGTATATGTACCACTGTTCTATTTACCACCTCTATTTGTCCATCTATTTGCAGATGGAAATATATGCTCTTCTTCAACTTAGTGTCCATTAGTTCCCATAAATGAGACCAAAACTTCCCCAAAAAGCGAGAGTCTCGATATGATATAATATATGTAGGAAGTCCAAAATGAACCCATACATTAGTAAAGAAAATTTGTGTTGTTTGTTCAATTGTGACCTATTTCTTGCATGGCCTCAAAATACACATCTTATTGAACCTATCCACCATGACATATAGATAATCATGACCTATACTGGACATCGGCAAACCCCCTACAAAATCCATGGAGATACTTTCCCATAGTTGATAAGGTATTGGAAGTGGCGTATATAACCCTATATTTTTGTTGCTAGGCCCACATGTGGCACACATAACACACCCTTTGATATACTTGGAAACTATCGTGTTCATCTAAGACCAATAACAATACCTTTGTAACTATGCTACTGTCTTACCAACCCCAAAATGACCAGAGATGAGAGATGTATGAGCTTCTTTGATTACATTAACTCTTTCATCCCTGGGTATACATAGCTTTCCAAGATGATATAACAATTTTTCATGCACATAATAATATAATTGTTGATTGTTGTGAGTTAATGCATCATATGCATCCTTAAAATAATCACCTTTAGCATATCGTTTAACATAACTTTCATGATCTAAAGGATTATACCTTAGTATTACATATGCATTAATGATTGGCCTATACAACATATATGTAACCTTGTTATGAATACCTTTCTTATACTTGATTACCAAATGAAACTATTGTAAGAAACCCATCCACCCATCCACCTGAAGTGTTGTGATTTTTGTAGCTTGGTCTGTGACTGCAAATACTGTAATGGTTGATGATCAGTATGAATTATTGTCTCCTTTCCCATTAAGTAATGCTTCCATTTCCTTACACTTTGTACCAACGCATATAATTCCTTATCATATGTTGGATATTCAATCACAGTTGTTATCGGACTAATCGGTAAGTGCAGACACAAACAGATCTCCCTAACTTCCACAAGAAGCTAGAACAAAACAACATAGAATACACACTTCACCTTAAACTTCATTGTCATATAAACTAGCTTAGAGAGGTACAAGTGACATACCTTTTAAACGATAGTTGATCCTCGCTAGTTTCATCCTTGTAGCTCCTTATTTAAGAAGCACAAACCAACAAAGAGAGAGAGAACAAAGAGATATGTATTCCAATGAATTCTATGTATAAGATCAAGGAGTTATATAATAAAAGTTAAGACACCTTTATAGGAAAGAAATGTATTGTTGCATTATATTAAATGGAAAGTGGAGAATACAACCCATGCCTTGATGTTGCAAGATCCCCTTTCAATGGATCTTTTCTCCAACACACGCACTTTTGCTTCAATGCCTTTGATGAAGAAGATCCACAATCTGACTTAGAGAACTAAAGCAAAGCTTTCAAGCATAATATGTAGTAGAACTCTTCATACATATGCAAGCCCTTGCAAACCTTAGCCTATTCAACCTTAGCCTTTTCCATGAGAGATCCCTCTTTACATAGTGTGAAAGAGATATGGATGAGGAGATTAGGATGATCCCACTAAATCAGAGAAGCGAGTAAGATCCAAACCGATCGGAGGCCACCTCATCTTCTAGAAGATTCCCTTCTAGAATATTCGTGAATTTTGACTTTTCCTTTTCTTAAGCATCGATTCACCCTATGTACAGGCAGCATGTGATGACGTCATAGTCTAGTTTTAGTGTAGAGTGCGACGAACACGCATCGTCGCACCCCATGCATATATCAGGGTGCGACAACCTTCCTTGTTATGGTTTTTGAAAGAGGAAAAGTAAACCACTTTTCTCATGGAGAAAGACTCTTTTAATATTTTCAGGGAACAACACATGCTTTCAGTTGATCACTGAGGTGACCAAAATAATTTGTAACAACAGCTTGAGTGAAAGTCTCAGAATGATAACATATAGGTTTACCTTGTTGCATCAAGACTACTCCCATGGCATATCTGCTTGCATCAGTTTGAATCTCAAATGGTTGTTGTAGATTTGGCAGTGCCAAAACTGGTGGGGTGCTTATCTTTTCCTTCAATGTCTCGAAGTCTTTTTGTTGCTTTCTTCCCCATTGAAAGTCATGTTTAACACTTGTTAACGCATGTAGAGGAGCTGCTATGTATGAGAAATTGGAAATGAATTTCCTCCAGTACTGTACTGCTCCTAAGAAGCTCCTGACTTCTGTGGCAGTAGTTGGCTTGGGCCATTTCACAATGACTTCTACTTTTGTAGGATCTATCTTTGGCCAACCATTCCCTGCAATGTATCCTAAATATATGAGAGAAGTGTTCAAAGACTTTCTTGACATGCATCATATGATCTTCCCATCTTCGACTAAAGATAAATATATCATCTAAGTAAATGATAACAAAGTCATCTATGTAAGGCCTGCACATTTTTCATTACCCTCATAAATGTCGCAAGTGTGTTACATAACCCAAATGGCATAACCAACCATTTGAACAAGCCTTGCTTGGTCTTGAAACCAGATTTCCATATATCACCTTCTGCAATTCTGATATGATGGTGACCACTTCTCAAATCCAACTTAGTGAAATACACAAGATTCTTTAATTGATCCAATAAGTCATCAATTCTGGGAAGAGGATAACGATTCTTTACCATAATCTTGTTCAGTTCTCATAAATCAATACACGTCCTCCATGTGCCATATTTTTTCGGAACAAATACAATAGGAGATCCACACACAGAGGAACTTGGCCTGATAATTCCTTTATCGAGCAACTCTTAAACTTGCTTCTTAATTTCCACATTCTCGATCATTGATGACCTATACATTCCAATGTTCGAGAGAGGAGCATCTTTCTGCAAATATATTTCATGTTCTACCTTCCTTTTAGGAGGCAACCTTGAAGGTTCCTGAAATAACTCATCATAATTAGATATGATTTCAACCAATTCATGTTTACGATCTGGATCACAACCCGATAAAGCATATGTTACATATTCTTCTTTCTTTTTCACTATCATGAGAACAAAATATTTACTTGCAATCACGAGTCTCTTCATTTTCCCTATTCTCACTAAAGAAACATTAGTTTTTATACGATGAGCTCTGACAATATATTCAACCCCATCCTTGAAAAGATGATATTTATTCTCTTCTCGGTAGAATACATCTGTCCTATCAAATAAATATGGATTACCCAAGACAATGCCACAAATTTCAAGAGGTACAACATCTAACTCAACCTCGTCAAAGAACTTAGTTGTAATTGCAAACTTGATCTTACATTGTTTCATCAATTGCAACTTAGCATCTTCACACACCCATCCTAATGGAAATGGCTTCTTATGAGGTGTCATATTTAAACTCGGCTTCTTAACAATCGCTTCAAATATTAGGTTAAATTTAGATCCACTATCAAATAAAGTATATACCTTATTGTGCTTTGACTATAACTCTGACATGAAAAAGCTTGCTTCTCTTGTTTTGATCAATATCACTTTCCAATTTTGCGGATTGAACTGAACAATTTGAATTGATAAATGATATACCTCTGCTTCCTATGGTCATGATCTTAGATTCATCTCTAGAATCTAACCCTAGATCCTGATGAGTTGATGCAACAATCTTTTGCTTCCCTTTATCCTTTAATTTCTTTGGCCGTAATTATGGATGCAGCTTCCAACACTGTGATTCCTCATACCCCTCTTTCTTGCAATGGGAACATGATCCAAATTTTATGAGCAGAACAAAATGAATACAGATTTGTATTATGCTTAACACATGAGCACAACGAACAATAATAGAGATACAGTAAAACTGGCTTCTATTCAATAAGAAAATATGTTGAAACTGTAAAATACAAACTGAAAACAAGCTTGCTAGAATGGTGGTGGCTTATCTCTGAGAAGAGATGTGACGGTTGCGCTCATTCTCTAGAAGATGATTACAATGAGGCACTCCAATCCTTTTTACAATAACCAGGAATTCCAAAACCCTAGACATCTGAAAACCTAACCCTAGGAGATGAAGCGTTAAAATTCATGTGGAACCCATTGGGGTAAGTTAGTACATCAACTTCCCGGGGTCGTAACTTTTGCATACGATCTTCATTTTAGGCGCATGATAGCCCGATGGAAAGGTCTATCCGAGGACTACACATGTTGTCGTCAGATTCTAACTAAGTTTCCCTATTGATTATGGAAATCCCTAAAAACGTTGTTTAGGGCCTCAAAATGGCCCTTGAAGTCAGGGACCCGAAAACTAGGAAAAAACTACCAAACTGGAAAACTGCCAAAATGAACCAGTTGGAATAGGTAGGAGTCCACTAACATCCATCTGGATCAATCCTCCACCCTTAGGAAGAAATGGTATCCATTGCGTTGAGTTCCCCCATTAGACGAGGAATTTTTTGTTGAATTTGGCCCTAGGTGAGCCACTTGCCTTGGTGCAGGAGCTCCCCTGCTTTGGAAACTCGATAAAGATGGATCCTCTGCTCATGAGTGCCCTTGAATTGTGTGTCCACAATCTAATCATTGGATGCATGTTGCAGGTAGTCAAGGTTGAGCTATGTTGGTTGCAACTGTTCTGCTATCTCTGAGGTGTCCAATAATGGTGGGAAATATAGCCGAAGGATATCCACGTTGAACATTGGGTGTAGGACAAGGAAAGGGGGTATGTTGAGCTTAAAATTATTGTCACCCTTAGCCTTGGTGATGGTGTAAGTTCCATAATGGAGTGGTAAAATCTTATGATGGGGCCCTGTAAGGATTTCTTTCTACAAGTGCAACCATACTTTGTCTCCCACCTAAAACTTATGTGGCACCCGATGTTGATCATGGCATTGCTTGTACTTGGCATTGGACTTCTATAAAATATCTTGAACCTGTTGGCAGATGTGTTGGATCCGCTCAATGAACCATGTCATTTTTTCAGCTTCAGTTGAAGCAGGTGACGAGTTGGTCGGGGTGGCCGCAAGGGGTAGTGCAACATCCATGGGACCCAATGGTTGGAATCCCAACCCCGCCTAAAAGGGGTTGTGATCGGTTGAGCTATGTAGGGCTCGGTTGTAACTATGTTGAACATAGGGAAGACTCTCATCCCATGTGCGAGGGTGCTTGTAATTGTACATGCGTAGGATATGCACGATCATCTAATTGACGACCTCAGTCTGTCCATCTATCTAGGGGTAGAAGGCAGTGGATTTGATGAGCTTGGTGTCCAGCAATGACCAGAGGCTTGACCAGAATGTGTTGAGGAATTGATTGTCCCAATCTGAGACAATGTTTTATGGGATTCCAAAATGTACCCAGACTCATTCAAATAAGAGCTTGGTACTGGCCTCTGTTGTGATGCTTTTCTTGCAGGCGACAAAACGATCAACAACCAAAAAAACACAGTCATTTCCCCTCTTGGCGGATGAAAGGTCTGACATGTAGTCCATTGAGATGGATTCCTGTGGCCTATTAGGAGTAGGCAGAGGGGTGTACAAGCATTGTTTCTTAGTGGTTGGTTTGGCAATAGCGCAAGCAGTACAGGACCAAATATACTTGTTGACATCTTGTCGAAGTTTCAACCAATACAAATGTTTCTACAACACTGCCATTGTCTTTTCGATGTCGAAGTGTCCTGCCACCCAACTGTAGTGGGCTTCCCAAATAATCTTCGCTCGCTCGCTTGATGTAACGTAGAGATGGCCCAGATGGCACAATAGTTCATCTTGAAGATGGAAATTAGCGACAACTGAGTTTGCGCCTAACATTTGATAGGTTATGGCGAAGTCAGGGTCTGTCTCATAGAGGTGGGGCCATCCGGAGGTCTCGTGGACACAAGAGTCTAGCACCATGGTGAGTGTCGCGACTAGAGGTCGACTAAGGAAATTAACGACTCGGTTGGTACTTCCTATTGTATACTTGATGTTGAGGTGGAACTGTTGCAAGTATGTGGACAACTTTTGATGACGGTCATTATGCAATTTTCCTTGTGTCTCCATGAACTATAGTCGCTTATGATTAGTGTGGATGATTGTCTCCTTCCCAAGAATGTAATGTCTCCACTGGTGGTAGGCTTGCAAAATGGAGTACATTTCTTTGTCATAAGTAGGGTAATTATGGACAGCATCTGATAGTATCTCACTATGATAGGCCACGAGGTGGTTGTGATAAGTGAGAATTGTGCCCACAACATAGTCTGAAGCATCTATCTCGATCTCAAAGGGTTGTTGCAGGTCTAGTAATGAAAGTATTGGGTCTGAGCACAAGTGTTGCTTCAAATCATTGAACACTTATTGTTGGGAAAGGCCCCACACAAGTTTTTCCTTACCACCACCCCTAGTTACTTGGCTGAGGGCCCATGCAATATGGGAGAATCCCAACACAAACCTACAATAAAAATTGGAAAGGTGCAAGAAGCTCTTAAGCTCGGTGAGTGTGGTTGGGGCTGGCCAGTCACGAATGACCTGGATCTTGGTTGGATCCACATGCAAACCATGATGATCAACAATGTATCCTAGGTACTGGACCATGTCCATGTCGAAGGATCATTTTTCCAAGCTAGCATATAGTTTGTGTTGCTACAGGGTGTGCAGAACCTGCTGAATGTGTTGCATGTGTTCTTCCCAAGTCTTGTTGTAGATGAAGATGTCATCCAGATACACCACTACAAAAGTATTGGTGAAAGGTCGCAAGATATCATCCATCATCCTCATGAAAGTTGATTGAGAATTTGTCAAACCAAAGGGCATGACCAGCCATTCAAAAAGGCCTTCTTTTGACTTGAAGGTTGTCTTCCATACATTTGTTTGTTCTATTGGGACCTGGTGGTAACTAGACTTCAAATCAATCTTACTGAAGTATTTGGCCCCATTGAGCTAATCAAGGACGTCGCCGATTCGGGCAATCGTGTACCAGTTCCTGACCGTGATTTTATTTAGAGTCTAGTAATCAATGTTGAGTCGTCGGGTCCTGTCTTTCTTCTCCACCAACACGATTGGGCTCCCACAAGGTGATGAGCTAGGATGGATGTGCCCCTTGTAGAGAAGTTCTTGGATCTATCGCTTGATCTCCTCATTCTCTAACAGAGAGCGATGATAGACCGGCCCATTGGGCAGTAGTGCGTCGGGGGTCAGATTGATGGGATGTTTGACCTCACAGTGCAGAGGTACCCTGGTAGGTGAGGAGGAGATATATGTCTATTCTTCCATGACTTTATCCACTTGCTTCTATTGTGTGGAGAGGTCAGTCGCGGAGGCCTAGGATGTGGCTGCAATATTTCGCTCACTCTGAGAGAAAATCACGAAGAATACAAACTTCCCAGTCTGAGAGATGACCTTCCTACATTATTTGGCAGAGATCAAGTAAATAGCACTAGGTGGGACTGCCTTGGGTATCCTGTACAATTTCTTGTTCAAAGTGATAATAACACTGTGAGGCCTAGACTCATATACAGCATGATGCTTCCATAAATAAGGTTGGACCAAAATATCATTACAAACTTCGAGAGGAGAAACATCACGCAATACCTCATCTTTGAAGAGCTTGATGTCGTACAACAGGTGACACTGTTGGCTAACGCGAAGATCGCTTCCTTGGCGGAGCCATCCAATGGTGTAGGGATGCGGGTGCAGTGTTGTCAATAGGGATAGTCGCTTGATGACCTCTGTTGAGATGAGGTTCTTCTAGCTACCTCTATATACGATGAAGTGCAACGGGGTGCCTTTGACCCATGTATGTGAATGAAAGAGGCGCTTGCCTTCCTCTGGCTCGTCTAGTTCATCGGGATGGATCTTGGTGGTGGGAATGGTGGCACTAGGTTCCATGTCAATGATCTATCTCCCCCTTTCTAGTTCTGGCTCAGATTCGAAACCCCCATCTGATTCATAGGTTTTCACCTCAACCACCAATGACTGTTTTGAGTGGCAATCAACAGTGTTATGCCAGAGGCTCTTATGGAAGTCACACCACTTCACGATATCTTTCTTTGTCTTTCTAGTCTCCTTCTTTTCTTGCGTCTTAGCCTAGTTGTCTTAAGGTTGTCCATATTTTCTCTATCCTTTGTTATACGGTTTGGGGCTGGCCTTCTTTTGTTGTGAGGGATTCCCAAGTCAAAATTTCCACATGTTTTGTTTAATCTTTTGCTCGATTTTGACGGCATATCGATAGGTCGTGCCCAAGGATGAGATCTCCATAAACTCCATTTCTACATGAATGTATCTATGTAGACCACCATGGTGCTTGAGCACCAGATGTCACTTAGAATCTTTGATACCCAGCTTGGTGCGCAATGTATGGAAGATATTTGTGAACTCTGGCACTTCTTGGTCTCTTTCCTGCTGCAGTGTGGTTCATTTTGTATACAGATCGTCATAACTTCCGACAGGGTAGTATTGTTCGTTAATAGAATCCTTGAAGGAATCTTGAGTGACCATGACTAAAAATAATGAGGGTTCCTCTGTTTTCTTTTTCTCACAGAAAGTTTCCCACCAATATTTGACATGGGGAACAACTTTGAGGAGCGCAAAAGTAATCTTTTCTCTATTCGAAAAGTTATGGATGGAAAAATACCCTTTTAGTAGATTCAACCATTTGTTTACAACATCTGCGTCTATCTGACCTTCAAATATAGGAATATCAAAGTTTATTTGTACCTTGAAGGGGGCGGTGCCTCCGCTCGAGGAATATGCGTCGCTTGTTGGTAGCCACTGAAGGATTTGCACAAAACTATCCATCATCTTGTTCCTCTGTTGCATGAGGGATTCCTCAAGCAACATTTTGAAAGGATCTCCTATCCCATCATCTTTCTTTTCTCCCACCATCAGAGGTCACTTGGGCATGCAAGATATTTTTTCCTCGAGAGAAACAAGCTAGAGACTTGATTCTTTGTACCATGACCTCGTCGGGGACATGCATTAAGAACAATAAGGAGCAAACCACTCTGATACCACTGATCCGGATTTTATGAGCATAACTAAATGAATACAGATTATTATTATGATTAACATGGGAGCACAAGAAACAATAACAGAGATACAGTAAAAGTGGGTTCTATTCAATAAGGAAATATGTTGAAACTGTAAAATGCAGACTGAAAACAAGCTTACTATAATGGTGGTGGCTTATCTCTGAGAAGAGATGTGATGGCTATGCTCATTCGCCAGAAGATGATTACAATGAGGATATCCAAGCCTTTTACAATAACCAGGAATTCCAAAACCCTAGAGATCCAAAAACCTAACCATAGGAGATGAAGCGCCAAAATTCATGTGGGCCCCGTTGGGGTAAGTTAGTACATCAACTTCCCAGGGTCGTAACTTTTGCATACGATCGTCTTTTTAGGTGCACGATAGCTTGTTGGAAAGTTCTATCTGAGGATTACACATGTTGTTGTCAAACTCTGACTCCATCTATAGTCTAACTATGGTGACCCCTAAAAACGTTGTTTAGGGCCTCAAAATGGCCCCAGAAGTCAGGGACCCAAAAACTAGGAAAAAACTGCCAAACTAGAAAATTGACAAAATGAGCCAGTTGGAATAGGTGGGAGGCCACCAACATCCATCTGGATCAGAACATGTACATCTTCCCTCATCTTGCTTCATTGTGGATGATTTATTACTCTTCCATTTACCTTTCGATTTCTTCTCAAACTTGAATGACTTCTTATCTTCGCTCGCATGCTTACCCTTACTAGCTTCTAGATGTGTAGCTTGTACTGACACCTTATAAATGTTACTAGGGATAAACATTAGAAAAGTGTGGCGAAGATATGAGTGCATGCCACTAATATAATTTAGAATAGTTTCATGAGTATACAATAAAATCCCTAATGATAATGCCTTCTTTTTGAATTCCCATGTATAAGCCTGAATATTCTGGCATTTACCCTATCTTAGATGTCATTCAGTCATTGT
>ML780874.1:638100-689945 GCA_009831015.1 Picea engelmannii | reverse complement strand
GAGTGCATGCCACTAATATAATTTAGAATAGTTTCATGAGTATACAATAAAATCCCTAATGATAATGCCTTCTTTTTGAATTCCCATGTATAAGCCTGAATATTCTGGCATTTACCCTATCTTAGATGTCATTCAGTCATTGTTGTTTGTATATGTGACAGTGGATAGAATTGTTTCGTTATAGCCTTAGTAAACTTATCCCATGAAGATATTACTTTACCCCTTTAAACAATATCAACTTGCATCTTACACTCCCACCATATTAAGGTTGTGACACTTAGTCGAAGAGCAGCTAATTGTATCTTTGCAGCTTCATCCATGGTATTTTGAACCCTGCAATATACCTCTATTTTCTTGATCCAGTTGTCCAATTTCTCGAGATTCAATTCTCCATCATAGGTCGGAAATTCGAACTTGAAATCCAATTTTAAGAAAGTAAGATTACGCCAGACTTCTTATAGGACTTTTTTCGACGAGAAGAATGGTCACTCACTTCAGAAGAAGATGACAATGTTGAGGATGTTGAAGGGGGCTCTGAAGGTCCACCACCTTCACCTCCTCCTTCTCCTTTTACTGAAGATTCTCCACTTACAAGCTTTTGAATTATTCTTTCTAACTCATATATTGATTCTTTCAATGATTGAAGTGTAGATTTGATCTCTTCATGGCTCATAGGTTGATCCAGATGGATATCGGTGGCCTCTCACCTATTGCAACTAGATCATTCTCGGAGTTTTCCAGTTCAACAGTTTTTTCCTATTTTTCGGGTCCCTGACTTCCAGGGCCATTTTGAGGCCCTAAACAGCGTTTTTAGGGCTCTCCATAAACAACATGTGTAGTCCTCAGATAGACCTTTCCAACGGGATATCATACACCTAAAACAAAGAACGTATGAAAAAGTTTGACCCCAGGAAGGTGATGTACTAACTTACACAAACGAGGCCCACATGACTTTTGGCGCTTCATGTCCTAGGGTTAGGTTTTTGGATGTCTAGGGTTTTTGACATTCCTGTTTATTGTAAAAAGTCCTTGAAAGCCTCATTATAATCATTTTCTTTCGAATGAGCGCAGTCATCACATATATTCTCAGAGATAAGCCGCCACCATTCTAGCAAGCTTGTTTTCTGCTGCATTTTACAGTTTCGGTTTATTTCCTTATTGAATAGAAACCAGTTTTACTGTATATCTGTTATTTTGTGTTAAGCATATTTTGATAATAATCTGTATTCATTTCATTCTGCTCATAAAATCTAGATCAGTGGTATCAGAGCAGTCTGTTCCTTGTCGTTCTTAATGCATGTCCCCAATGAGGTCAAGGTACAAAGAATGGGGTCTAGAGCTTGTTTATCTTGAGGACAAAATCTCTCGCATGCCCAAACGATCTCTCATGGAAAGAGAAAGGAAATATGATGGGACATGAGATCCCTTCAAAATGTTTCTCTAGTAATCCCTCATGCAATAGAGGAATGAGATGATGGATAGTTTTGTGCAAATCCTTCGGCAGCTACCAATAGGCGACACATCTTCCTCAAACGGAGGCACCACCCCCTTCAAGGTACAAATCAACTTCGATATTCCTATATTTGAAGGTCAGATAGATGTAGATGTTGTAGAAAAATGGTTGGATCTTCTAGAAGGGTATTTCTCTGTTGATAACTTCTCGAATAGAGAAAAGATTACTTTTGCGCTCCTCAAAGTCGTTCCCCATGTCAAAGATTGGTGGGAAACTTTTTGTGAGAAAAACGAAACAGAGGAACCCTCATTATTTACAGTCGTGGTCACCTAGAAGTCCTTCAGCGATGTTATTAAAGAACAATACTACCCTGTTGGAAGTTATGACGACCTCTATAAAAAATGGACCACATTACGGCAGGAAAGAAACCAAGCAGTGCCCGAGTTAACAAAAAATCATCCATACCTTTCGCACCAAGCTAAGTATCAAATATTCTGAGCGACATATGGTGCTTAAGTATCGCGGCAGTTTGCATATATACATCTAGGCCAAAATGGATTTTTTGGATATCTCCTCCTTGGGCGCGGCCTACCAATATGTCGCCAAAATTGAGTAGAAGCTCAAACAAAATACAATACAATTTGGGCTTGGGAAACCCTCACTGCAAAATCTAGGAAAGGGCAGCCCCAACCCGCAGAATAAATGACAAAGCAAAGACGGACCACCTCAAGACAACCAGTCTAGGCCGCAAGCAAAGAAGGACACCAGAAAGACAAAGAAAGATATTGGGAAGTGGTGTGACTTCCATAAGAGCCCCTGGCATAACACTATTGATTTCTGCTCAAAGCAGTCAATGGTGGATGAGGTGAAAGCCTCTAAATCAGATGCGAGTTTCAACTCTGAGTCGGAACTAGAAAGAGGGAGACAGATCATTGATGCAGAACCCAGTGCTATCGTTTCTTCCACCAAGCTCTAGACGAGCCAAAGGAAGGAGAGCACCATTTTCATTCATAGATGTGGGTGAAGGGTACCCGTTGCACTTCATCTTTGATAGCGGTAGCCAGAAGAACCTCATCTCAACAGAGGTTGTCAAGCAACTCGCCCTATCGACAACATCACACCCACAACCCTACACCATCAGATGGCTCCTCCAAGGAAGCGAAATCCGCATCAGCCAACAATGTCGCATGTCATACAACATCAATCCCTTCAAAGATGAGGTATCGTGTGATTTTTCCCCTCTCGAAGTTTGTAATGTTCTTTTGGGACAACCATATTTATGGAAACACCATGTTGTAAATAAGTCTAGGCCTCGTAGTGTTATTATTACTTTTAACAAGAAATTGTACAGGATATTGGAGGCAGTCCCACCTAGTGTTATTTTCTTGATATCTACCAAGCAATGCAGGAAGGGCATCCCTCAGATGGGGAAGTTTGTCTACTTCATGATTCGCTCTCAGAATGCGCAAAAGCTCACAGCCACATCCAGGGTCTCCACGACCGACCTCTCCACACAACAAAAGAAAGTGGATAAGGTCATGGAAGCATACTCAGATATATTCTCCTCACCTACTAGGGTACCTTTGCACTGTCAGGTCAAGCACCCATCGATATGACCCTCGATGCACCTTTTCCCAATGGGCCAATATATCGTCGCTCTTTGTTACAGAGTGAGGAAATCAAGCGAAAGATCCAAGAATTACTCCACAAGGGGCACATCTGTCCCATATCATCACCTTGCGGGAGCCCAATCGTGTTGGTACAGAAGAAAGATGGAACCTGGCGACTCTGCATTGATTATCGGGCCCTGAATAAAATCACAGTTAGAAACCGGTACCCGATTCCCCGAATCGATGACCTCCCTGATCATCTCTTGGAGGCCAAATACTTTAGTAAGATTGATTTGAAGTATGGCTACCATGAATTCCCGATAGAATAGACAGATGTATGGAAGACCGCCTTCAACTCAAAGGAAGGTCTTTCGAATGGTTGGTCATGCCCTTTGGCTTGACAAATCCTCCAGCCACTTTCATGAGGATGATGGATGATATCCTGTGACCATTTACCAATACTTTTTTAGTGGTGTATCTAGATGAAATTCTTATTTACAACGAGACTTGGGCAGAACACTTGCAACATATTCAGCAGGTTCTGCACACCTTGCGACAGCACAAGTTGTACGCCAACTTGGAAAAATGCTCCTTCAACATGGACAGGATCCATTACCTGGGCCACATTGTTGATCAACATGGTGTACATGTGGATCCATCGAAGATCCAAGTCAGTCGTGACTAGACAGCCCCAACCACACTCATTAAGCTTCGAAGCTTCTTGGGCCTTGCCAATTTCTACCGCAGGTTCGTGTTGGGATTCTCCCATATTGCATGGGCCCTCAGCCAAGTAACCAGGAGTGGTTTTAAGGAAAAATAAGTGTGGGTTTGGTCCCAACAACAAGCGTTTGATGATTCGAAGTAGCGCTTGTGCTCATCCCGCGTACTTTCACTACCGGACCTGCAACAACCCTTTGAGATTGAGACAGATGCTTCAAACTATGTTGTGGGTGTCATTCTCACTCAGCACGACCACCCCGTGGCCTATCATAGTGAGACACTATTAGATGTTGTCTGTAAGTGCCCTACGTATGACAAAGAAATGTACTCCATTGTGCAAGCCTATCACCAATGGAGACATTACATTCTTTGGAAGGAGACAGTCATCCACACTGATCATAAGCCACTACAGTTCATGCACACACAAGGCAAATTGCAGAATGACCACCATCATAAATGGTCCACATACTTGCAACAATTCCACCTCAACATAAAGTATAAAACAGGAAGCACCAACCACGTCATTGATTCCCTCAGTAGACCGCCAGTCGTGGCACTCACCATGGTGTTAGACTCTTACGGCCATGAGACCTCTAGATGGCCCCAACTCTATGAGACGGACTTGGACTTCTCCACCACCTACCAAATGTTGGGCGCAAATGCAGTTGTTTCTAATTTCCATATTCAGGATGGGATGTTGTGTCATCTGGGCCATATTTGCGTTCCATCAAGCAAGCAAGCGAAGCTAATCTGGGAATCCCACTACAGTTGGGTGGCAAGAAACTTCGACGTTGAAAAGACAGTGGCAATGTTGTAGAAACATTTCTACTGGACGAAACTTCGACAGGAGGTCAACAATTATATCAGGTGTTGCACTTCTTGTGCTATTCTCAAACTGACCACTAAGAAACAGGGCCTGTACACCCCTTTGCCTACTCCTGACAGGTCGTGGGAATCCATCTCCATGGACTACATGTCGGGCCTCCGTCCACCAAGTGGGGAAATAACTGTGTTTTTGTGGTTGTTGATCGTTTTTCTAAGATGGAGATTATGGTCGCCTACAAGAAGATAATCACAGTAGAGGCCACTGCCAAGCTCTTCTTTGAACGAGTCTGGGTACAGTTTGGAATCCCACAAACCATTGTCTTAGATTGGGAAAGTCAATTTCTCAATACATTTTGTTCAAGCCTCTGGTCATTACTGGACACCAAGCTCAACAAATCCATGGCCTTCCACCCCCAGAAAGATCGCCAAACTGAGGTCATAAATCGAATGATCGTGCATATCCTGTGCATGTATAATTCAAATCACCCTCACACATGGGATGAGAGTCTTCCCTATGTCTAGCATAGCTACAACCGGGCCTTGCATAGCTCTATTGGCCATATCCCCTTTCAGGTGGGGTTGGGATTCCAACCATTGGGTCACACAGATGTTGCACTACCCCTTGTGGTCACCTCGGTCGAATCATCTCCTGCTTCAACTGAAGCTGACAAAGCCACCCGGTTCATTGATTGGATCCAGCACATCCGTCAACTAGTTCAAGATATCCTACAGAAGTCCAATGACAAGTACAAGCAGTGCCATGATCAACACTGGGTGCCACATAAGTTTCAGGTGGGTGACAAAGTTTGGTTGCATGTGAAAAAAGAATGCCATACCAGACCCCATCAAAAGCTTCGCCCACTCTGTTATGGGTCATACACCATCACCGAGGTTGAGGGTGATAATGCTTTTGAGCTCAATATTGCTCCTTTCCTTCGCCTGCACCCAATGTTCAATGAGGATCTCCTTCGACCTTATTTCCCACCATTATTGGACACCTTAGAGATAACAGAACAACTAACACCAATAGAGCTCAACCCCAACTGCATACAATAGGATTCCAGTGATCATATTGTGGACAAACATGTCAAGGGCACTCGCCAGCAAAGGATCCAGCTTTATTGAGTTGTCAAAGCAGAGCAACTCCTGCACCAAGGCAAGTGGCTCACCCAAGGAAAAATTCAGTAAAAAATTCCTCATCTAATGGGGATGCTCAACACAATGGGGACCATTTCTTCATAATGGGGAAGGATTGATCCATATGGATGTCGGTGGCCTCCCACCTATTCCAACGGGATCATTTTGGCAGTTTTCTAGTTCGACGATTTTTTTCCTAGTTTTTGGGTCCCTGACTTCTATGGTCATTTTGATGTCATAAACAACGTTTTTAGGGCTCACCATAGAAAACATGTGTAGTCCTCACATAGACCTTTCCAACGGGCTATTGTGCGCCTAAAACAGAGATCGTATGCAAAAGTTACGACCTCGGGAAGTTGATGTACTAACTTACCCAAACGGGGCCCACGTGACTTTTGGCGCTTCATTTCCTAGGGTTAGGTTTTTGGATGTATAGGGTTTTTGACATTCATGTTTATTGTAAAAATTCCTTGAGAGCCTCATTGTAATCATCTTCTTGCAAATGAGCGTAGTCATCACATCTCTTCTCAGAGATAATCCGCCACCATTCTAGCAAGCTTGTTTCCCGTTGCATTTTACAGTTTCAGCTTATTTCCTTATTGAATAGAAACCAGTTTTATTGTATATTTGTTATTCTGTGTTAATCATATTTTGATAATAATCTGTATTCATTTCGTTCTTCTCATAAAATCCGGATCATGGGATGATATTCTTCTTCTCGTTTTTCAGATGCCATCTTATGCCTTCGAAATCTTTCAATTTCATACTTATTACTTGCAAGTTTGAGTTTGGCTCTTGTAAGCATTCACTTGCAAACACTTGTCAAACCAGCTTTGATACCAACTTGATCCGAAAATTCCTTAAATGCTTATTAATCTTTTGATACATAAGAAACATCTACTTGACCTTTGAAATAAAATTATCGCTTGACTGTATGAAAATTATATGTGAAGTACTTATCTAACAAAATCCACTTTAATGATAAAATGACTTACAAATAATTGAGCTTGAAATGAACAACTATAATGAAATCACATACACAAGTTGATAATGGAGTTCACCCAATTTGGGCTACCTCTCAGAGTCCGCTTCCAATAGAGACCTTCTTTATTAATGCTCAAATGCTTGTGTTTTACAATGACCTTTTTACATGTTGCTCAAATGTAGAAACAGAGTGCATCGTTGGATTCCTTGCAAAAAATCATGCAAAATGAGTATAAATTTCTCAAAATTCCATTAAGGGTCCTCTCGACATGCTTTACGATGTATCTCAAAGTCTTTGTACCCTTGGGCATGCACATAGAGACAATTCTTTGCATTAATGTGTGTGTACAACCTCAGTCCACGTTTCCATTAAATAGGGCACGGGTCCTTAATTGAACTTTGAAATTCATGACAAGCATTAAATATAAAGTGGATGGTTTGTTTTAACAAACCTCATGTATAGCTTGTTGGTTAAGTCATGGGGTTTATATATGGCAAGTCGGAGGTTCGAGCCCCACCGACCACCATATGTTCCCACTATTTTGTTGGTGTATGATTATATATTGTTATAACCATATTATATATGGTTATACCCATTGGTAATTTATTTAATCCCTTCTGCAGATTAGGTTCTTGGACTGGTGGTTATATGAAGTTACAACGACCATGGGATTTGGGTCGAGGGCTTAGGCCCTCGACCTTTTGTCTCCCAACAAACCTTCCATACAAGATTAACTATATATGGTAATGTATATGATTAAGTCTCATAGGCATGGTGCAATGGTAATAGAGGTTTTTTTAAGGGTTTAGGAGGTTATGGAGATCGCGGGTTTGACCCTCGTCGACTCCATAATTTTTTATGAACCATACCAATATAGGCCAATGGGAGGTTGGCATGTAGCGACCTCTCATTAGCTATTCTTTTCCACGTGTTAACATGTAATTAGACCACGTAACTTGTACGGTATGCCAACACATATGCTTAGTCATTGTACAGTCAGTCCACGTGGCTACCTTGGGGTATGGCCATGTCATCATTGTACGGTTGTATGGATGTGTCACATGTCACCCTTGCAGTGGTGACACGTGTCACCCTTTTTATCCCCTTTGACTTTGACTTTGACCTATTTGACTTAAACTTTGACTGCTCATATATTTTGCATACGAGCTCTGTTTGACTAGTCATTTGTGTCGTTGGAAAGTTGACAACGATCTCTATGCATTGATGTTGTTTTCGAGATAATTTGGGATGATCAAATTTTGAGCATTTTTTAACCATTCTAGAGCTCTGTGGATGTTTCGAATCCGTGTGGACGTCTATGAGCATTCCTAGATCCTCCTGGATCAAAGGGGCACCCCTTTTAGAAACTAGTAAATGCGGCCCAACTAAAGAAATATAGCACATAGAAGCCTCAAAAAAATTTGTTGAAAACTTCTTCGAGGGCGCCAGTATGATCCGACTTAGTCGAAAACCATTTTGGGTGACCAAGTCAATTTGTAAATAAATAAAATAAGGAAATGAAAAAATAAAATAAAATAATAAAAGCAATAAAAGAAAGGAAAATAAAGATTAAATCAAACAAAAAAGAGATTAAGAAAAGCAATAAACAAGTCAGTTATAGAAATTAGGTACAAAACTGTTTGAAGACAATTATTTATATGACCAACTCGATCCACCAAAAAGTACTCATTCAAGCCAAATTTACTTACCATGAGCAGAGAACAGAGTCCCTGGTTATCACAAAGGATACTTAGAGAGGAAAAGAAAAATTCCAAAGGAAGTTCAACATAAAGAAAAGATTTGTGCCATATTTTAAACAAACGAGTCAGTCAATCAAGTGAAAGAGAAGTATCTGACTTAGTTGAATGTGAAATCCCCCTATCAAGTGAGTGTGAACATCACAAATCAAGTGAGCAAGAAAAATATAACCCAAGCGAGTGTGGAAATTACAAATCAAGAGAGCATCATTATCTTCAAACAAATCAACAAAAAGAGCATGGATTTAGAAAGTTGAACATCCACCAAGTCGACAAAGAAAAGAAAAATGACTTGGTCGAATGATTTGACCGAATATCCTCAATCGACTGGAACATTTGACCTGACCAAATCACCCAAGAAAATCAAACATCAAAAGTCGATCGAGTCAAGCAAACTCCCCAACAAAAGAAAATCGACTTAGTCGAAACAGGTGGCCACTAGAAGTACTTCGACATAATTAATTCCCGATGGGGCAGTCTTGATTGCCACTTCATCGTCAACGCAACTGTCCCCTCTCAAAATAATCATTTACATCCACCATAACTATCGACACACGTGAATTAACAACATTGTTGGCCAAATTAAAGTCTCAACTTCACCTCTCACCTATAAATACAGAGGAGGCATAAGAATTTGTTTCTTTACTATTCACTCCCGAGCATCAGAGCACTGAATTCGAAACAAAGCACTCAACCCTAGAACTTCCTAAACTAAAATCTCAATCCGACCAACAACAAGTTGTAGCCATGCTGAAAATGAGAGGCTGGGTCGTGGACTCCCTGGTCGAGCCACAAACAAAAGCTAAGTTCGATAGAGCCACCGCAACAGAGCTAGAAATTCACATGCAAAACATTTGTAGTGCTAAAAGGGAAGAGATTGACTGGGCTAGACATTGGAAAATTTTCACTACATGGGAAATGGAATATGGAGTTTTTAAAGAAGAAACAAATTTCTTGGAGAAAGTTGGCATTCGACATTCCCTGGGGGCACCACAGGTAGCAGAATTTGGTGGATGGAAAGAAGAGGCCGTGAAATTCATGGTCAGTGAATACCACAATGGGAATTTGTTGTTAGAATGTCCAGTAGGAATCAATGGAGAAATGATACATTGTGTTATAGGGTTACCACACAGGGGCACCATAGTACCAAAAATTGTAAATTCAAACGACTAGATACAGTTCCTTAAAAGGGGGACTTCGAAAAATAATTCAAAGGAGTTAGTAATCAACAGGGTAACATAACTAAGAGTGAAACAAACTTGTATTTTAGTTTCACCATGCTTCATGGCTAGAGGTCGGGTTTCTGATGTCAATCTCACGATGCTTGAGCCTATTGGACAAATTCTTCAAACAAGTGTGAAATTCGACTGGGCCAAACTCTTAGCTGCAAAAATCAAAATTAATTACTAGGAATGCCAGGAAAAAAGGCGGGGCATCAAATTTTTGTCCTTTCTAATTGGTCTCGCCATGAGTCAAGTCAGTCTTGTCAAGGAGCCAACATTTACAACAAAACAGAGTCTAACTATGGATAACTATAGGTTTTTTTCCCAAGGAGTAGTCAACTCGTCTGACTCCTTGCCAGTTGATGAAATTTTCAGAAGTTGGGTGAATAAATTGAAAAATGTATCACACAGATGGAGAGTCAACCAGAACCTTCGATGGGAACTTTGACCAAATGCCCACATCCAGCTCAGTCTCGACACCACTACTGTCTAGGGTGGAAGGAATGGTGGCCCGACACCAACATAATTAGAATATCAACGGAAAAAGATCCAAAGTTTTTAGGAGCTCGACAGGTAGTTTGGTTGTGTGATTGAAGTCCCACCAGAAGTGTTGCAGGATAGTTCGACATTATTAAAACCTTTTACAGATGTTGAGTAGGAGGAAGAAAAAGAAGCAACACTATACACAATTCCATTTGCTCAAAATTTGGGCATGGAAGGAGGCACTCCTGGGAAGAAAACCCTGGTAAAGAGAAAGCAACAAGAAATAATAGCCAAAGGTAAACAAGCTATCGACATTGAGGCATCTCCAAATGATGTGGATATTATTTGGAAAGAAACATTTCAGGCAGATAATGCACTTAACTTTGGTGACCCCATAATGCGAGAAAAAATTACCTCTCTAAAAAATAGGATAGTTGAGAAGGTAAAATTGTAGGAAAAACAAACTCGATAGGACAAAGTTATCACCAGGAATATATTAAAGTCGAGTATTGGGCTAGCATTCTAGGACTCAATGACAACCCTCAAAGAAAAATGTGTTGAATCGCGAAAATCCAAAGTGTCCTTGGAAAAGCATGTTGAAACAAGAAGATAGAAAAAGAAGAGGCTGGAAGATTAGCAGGAGGAGAGCATAGGTCGGACGACTGTTGCTACATTGCACCGAATGAATAAAAATAGACCCAACCCAAGTACTAGGCCGGTTTCGAAGAGGAAAAGAACAAGAGAAAGTACAATTTACCTCACCGGGGAGTCACCTCCATTCAACCTTGCACCAATTTTTGAAGAGGGAACAACAACAAAAGAAGCACCCAAACAAAAAAAGAAACCAAGTAAAGGGCATCAACAAGTACCCTTAAAGAAACCATTTGAGATTGGTCGCCCAACAGAAGCAGCCAAGAAAGTGCAAGGTAGTCTAGCTTAGAAGATGTCGAAGAAATACCACATAATGGAGCTAGCACAAAGCATTTTCCAGTCGATTTGACCCCTACAAGCAATTCAAAACCACCAACTCGACTCAAGCAGAAATCGGTCCAAGTAAAGTGAGTCAGTTGAGTCACCCCGATGCATCTGTAGAAATTGAACCACAAAAACATACAAAAGTAGAAGGACAAGAGGACACACATACTCAAGGGATAGAACACATTATCCCGACACAAAAGTCAGTCAATAAGGAGCCTATCATAATGCCAAAAGATGGAACTTACCCCCTGGGAAATCCAACAAAGAGACGGGGAAAATCCAGCAAGAGAAACAAATTGGACCAGAATAGTCGACTCAACATAGAGATGAACAAGAAAAAGGGGATAACAATGCTGAGAAAGGGTCACCTAAGAAAACAAGTCCTCCCCCAGAAAACATTCCACTTAGAAGCCCTCAAAAAAACAAACAAAATGAAAATAGGGATCAGAACGATGCATTTGGCCAGAACACCAATGAAAACGATGGAGGAATCAATGCAACCAATCCTCGTAATACTACACAAACAGAAGGAGGGGAAAGCAATGAACGAAACCCTGAAAATGATGATCAAGTGAATAAAGGAAATGACTCTGATAAAGACCAGGATAAAGAGACCAAAAAAATAAAAAGCAGCAAAGTGTCAAAAAGAAAGAGAAGAGGAAGAAGAAGAAAACGATTCACAGAAAGGATACCACATCAAAGGTAATCACATTCACGGCCTTTAAACCAGTCGGGTCCATAGAACTGACTTTAGAAACAATGTTCTATCTGTCGGTATCATCAGAAAATAAAATGTTCGACTTGTATAACCAAGTTGCACAGGAATCAACTAATAGATGAAAAAGAGCCATGGGGGATGGAAATTCTCAGCACAAAAGAATACGGAGAAAAAAATATTGCAGGATGGTGTGCTACTTGCAAAAGAAAAACTTTGCATCAAGCACCCAGGAGAAGGAATGGACCCATCAGAAGAATTCAAAGGGTTGTTCAAAGCAGTGGTTGACGTATGTACCAGAAGTCGGCAAGAAATCCAATACCTCAAGCGAACAAATAAAGAAATAAAATAGTTGTACAGTCGCATAATAATAAGAAACCAAGATCTAATGGCTCGGCAGACAACAACAATTCTTCAATCTGAATATGAAAAATTCAAGGAGGTGACAACACTTGGAAGTGACTACCTCACAAAAAATAGTCTTAAATACAGTGCTCAACAACTAGCCTTTGTACTTTTCTAACACTTACAACAAGCTTAAGGCCCATAAGACAATAATCACGGACTTGAGAACAACCAGACAAATCACCATTGATCCAAAATTTAAATTGTCTATATCAAACCATATTGCAAAAGAAAAGGAAGTTGAGGCTGAACTATCCAAGAAGGAAAGAGAATGGTTGAGGGAAGAAAACAAGGCTCAAGTGGAAACTAACAATGCCATCAATCATCTCGACCAAGTCAAGGGAAAAGCTCAGGAAGTGGAACAAAAGTTCGACCCAGAGTCGACTTCAATGCAGGATGCCCCCTTGGCAGACAAATTAGATTTGTTGGCACAGTTAAAGTCACTATGTATGGAATCCCAATATTCCATTGATGAATGGCATATGTTTTCACAATACTTGTAGAAAACAACACCAAGCATATACCAAACACATTCGAAGGATTGTCGCAACAACCTACAAAATAATTGGGGGTTACATCATCATATCGGCATATATTTCAGTTTTTCAACTAGACAATATCAAAGTCAAATTTCCTAACTACCAATCATCAATCAATAACTCCAGAAATGGTCATCGAAGGAACAGAAGAATCTCACATGGACAAGAGAAAAACACCATTGCATCCACACGGAAAGTTGCGTGAGTGGACAATTCCAGAAGAAATAATTGGGCAAACAAAAAAACCAGAGAATCAGGCCCATCATGATAAAACGCCATGATTAGGCAGACGACACGTGATTCTTTTTTGTTGCACATATAAGGGCCATTTAAATCATTTTTCCTGAAAAAAATTTAGGCACAAGTCTACAAATTGACAAAAGATCTAAATCTTGTCGATCTGACAAATTAAAGAACTTTTTTGAGGAAGTTGAGTCCAGGAACACATAGCTTGCATCATCAAAACCAACTTCAAGAATCCATCACAAGTCAACTTCAGAATTCTTATCTTTTTCAAATACACTATTAATTCTTTCTCATTCTCAAAAATTATATATCTCCCTCATCTCAAAAATGATGTAAATTGTTGGTGAAAACCTCTTTGGGGGCGCCAATAGGATCTGACAAATTATTCTTAAATATAATAGTCACACTCCCCCCTTACTTGAGGTGAGAAAGGAATTGAGGGGTAGGGGAGATATTATAAGGGCTAGTTGGCTCTACCGACTAGACCCGCCAGTTGAATAGACAAGTTGACTACAAAAATCGGATAGAGGATTCGATCGAACAGATAGTCAGAGTTGATCAACCAGGTAGTGAAGAACTGTAACCAACAAGTAACTGTATGGCATGTGTGTGTGTGACTATGTAATAGAGAGAGAAGAAGGTTTTTTTATACATATAATAAAGTACATATTGATGGCTCTCCCATTACTTGTGTATGCTTCCATGTATGTCTATGTGTGCTTATATATAATGTTGTATCATATGTTGCTTTTTGTAAGAAACTACTAGTAACCTTCTTGTACTTTGTCTCAGACTACAACACTTCTCCTCATTTTTAGAATGGTACCCATGGTAAACCCTAGAATCTTCAAGGCACAAGATCGATCAACAACAAAGCTCAAAACCATTACAACAATATACTCGTTCTGAGCTCAACATGTTACTTATGGAAATTGAACCTAAGTGGGGAGGATAACAATCATTCCTCTCAGCCACCTCAGCTAAACCTAATTGACGAATATTTCAACATATATTACATCTATTTTATGAACTTTCCTAAATAAATAAATAAAATATTCTTATTATAATTTCCCGCCATCTTATATGATGGCACCTTTATCTTTGAGTAGTGAGAAGTAAACCTCCATTTCTATCACATTATAATTGGACATGTTGAAAGCAAATTGTTAAATTAATAAATAGTAAATTGTAACCATTCTTATAGAAATGAAGGGTTTGATTATTCACTTAAATGATGTTGTGCATTTATAAGACATTTTTCTTCATAGAAGAAGTGTTACCCTCTTGAAAAGGTTAAACATCCTAAAGTTGTTGAGTTTCTAGGGGGCATATTTATGATTGCATAATGGAATACATAGAAATTATTCCAAAAAATATATATTTGTGGAGTCGAGTTTCTGGGGGGGCATATTTATGATTGCATAATAGAATACATAGAAATTATTCCAAAAAATATAATTGTGGAGTTGGTATATATTAGGCATGTTATCAAACTAATGATCAGAATATTCTCATTAAAAAGTTTGATGCAATAAAATAATTGTGTTCTCTTTGTGATGCACTTGTATTATTATTACAAAATATTATCCTCGATTATAAGATAGCAGGCATGCAATGCAACAATTGTGTAAGGGTTGGGTTGATTCCTTGGAAAGTAGAACTCCTAGTAGACACTATTGTGGAATACGTTTCAAGAAATCCATAATACATTCATTAATTCTAGAATTACTTTGAAATTTAACTACTATTTTTTGAATATGATATGTGGAGGCATCTTTGTGAAAAATTAGTGTGGTTTCCAAGTCAAAATAGAGTGCAAAGTTGTTGATTTATGAGAGGAAAGATCTCTTTTGTAGAACATTATACTTTATTAAGTACAAGAGGAAGCAATTCAAAAATAACAACATTAAAGGTCTTTGAAGGAGGAGCACAAATATGAAAGATAACGCTACAAGTAGTTTCGATGACATTACAGGTGTTGTACAGTTAGACAAAAATGGGGACTTGATGGACTCTACTTTTGATATTATCAATGTAGCTAGTACATGCTTCTTTGGCATTGGTTATTGGTTATATCGAACATGCTTATTAGTTATCCATCTAGAAAATATAGCTTCCATTAGTGAGAATCAATATCATATAAAGCAAAATCTCTAATATTATATAACTAGATGAAAGAAGAACAATGCCATGGGGTTGGGAGCATGGAAACCAACTTATGATTGGGGTGCATAGAAAGGGATGCTATAAAGAGAGTTTTTAACAATCAATGGTAGTTATTTAGTGATTGAGGTTGGATCTCATCCACCTCCCTATTCATATCACAAACTTGGTTTGCATGTAGCTAGGAAAGGTACATCCAAATCTTGTTCATTTTCAACACTAATTTAATTGTAAAGGCTCCACCTCCAAAGACATAGAAAGTAATAGTTTGGATTCAAAACCAAATTTCTTGTTAAAGATGCCTTAATTCTACTTTTCAAGTGAAGAAAATATGTGTGCATGTTCAAATAAAGGCTAGTAGCATTGACCCATTATTGCCTCTTCTAGATGAGAGGGATAATCTTTAACCATATAACCATGAATTTTATCTCGAGGATGATGGTTGCATGAAGAATGCAAAACCATTCAAGTTATATGCCCCAAAAGAGGAAGAGGATGGGTTGTTATCCCTTTCTATGCATATCGATATTAAAGACCAAGATTTGACATTATGTAAATGAATTCTACCTGATCTTAACATGGACAATCATTTAGCATTGACAAATGACAAGATGGTAGTTTCGCTGTCGACGAGATTTTATCTTACAAATCAAATATTTTTCTATCAAGGAAGTCACATAGAAATAGATATATAGACATGAATATTGAAGATCATGGTAAGAAAAGGTATCTCCATAACCCCCTCTCATTGTTTTTCATATATGGGCTCTCAATGTTATAAGATCATGGTATGAATTTATCATTTGCATAAATACAATTCCTATAAGTGGTTACTCACAACTCTCTTGCGACACTAATTCAATGAGCTTGGCAACCATTTCATAGTTGAAATGGATACAATATTGATGAAATGCTAGAGGCAAGGGCCACACTGCTATATAATTATAAGTTGTTTAAAATATTTCTTCCTAAAAAAAGTATGCAATGCATGTGTACGTATGTCAAGTTTGCATTATGAACAAGAAATTCTACTCTTTTTCTTTAGTGCCCATTTTATTCATATGTAAGGTGCAGGGAGTGTGGCAGCAGAGCAATGAGGATATTATTTAGTTCCAAGGAAAATAAGCTAGTTTTATTTTCTATTTTTTCATTAGTTGGATCGTCATGTCATATCTACTAAGTTTATCTATTTTCTAATAACACTAGCAATTTGTGGACAATATGGCATTATCCATATTAGAGTAACACTTAAAATTGTTGAATTCATTGAATAACATGGCATTATCTATATGATAACAACTCTCTATAATTGATGGATAAGAGTCATTGGAATTCCAACGTCTACTCCTATTGTACTCCAATTTGGTAGTCTCCATTGCCTATCCGGTTTCGTGCCTTAGTACTTGATGGAAAGATTAGTTAATTGTATGGTCATGGTGTACTAGTTGGATATCAAAGAATAATTGTGAGGCATTAATAGTTAAAAAAATGTCGAGGATGACTTATTTCTAAAACACCACAATTGACAACCATTATTATAAAAGTAAAGGTACATGACTTATGATTACATAATTAATAAGAAGGAATGTGTGTTGAGTAACTTACCCGAAGGCTAAAGGAATCCACTTACATGTGGCACTCTAATCATTGATCTTGCATGCCTCAACAAAGTGTGGGGGGCGACTCTCTTCCCAACCAACCCCTCAACCATTATGACTAAGAGCCCTCAAGCCCTCAATCCACTACTATGCCAGCTCTTCTTAGCCTTGTCCTCAAATTGCCCCAAGAAAAATGAGATGCCCCCTTTTCTCCTACTTCTCCATCATACAAAATCCATCCATGGTAAAGAACCCAATCCCTAGGATCCATTATTTGATTCTTTATTATATTTTAGGGTTTCTCCATAAATTACTATTACTTATTTTACCATTTTCTTTTATTACCCAATTATTTATTTTTAAGTACCTATTATTGTCCGTTTAGGATAATTATTATACTTCTTAATTATTATTATTTATTTATTTAATAATAATATGGGGCATGACATACTCCCTCCTTTCAAGGAACTTCGTCTCGGAGTTAACGTTGATTATTTTTCTTATAGGTTTTTAATTAACTCCCCATATCCTCCACAACACCTTTTGCTAACTCTTTGTATCTTCCATAACACCCTATGTTGGACTAGTGTAAAACCACCCAAGTGACCACAACATTCATTGAAAGTCCTCATCACAACATCGGGGAAGCATGAGTACTCTCTAGCTTTTTTTCCTAACTTTCAAAACTAGACTTAAATCCTCTCGGCCTATCCGGAGCCCCAAGGCTTGCGACCTCATATGCCTAAGAATGCATCTATTCTAGTACTCACGTACACCAGGCATCTCAAAAGGCTAACCTGAACTCCCTCCACAACTACCAATACAAAGCATAAGAATTACTGGCATAAGTAGTTGATTGAGTTTTTTGCAGCCCATAACCATAATATTCTCCTTCATGGTTATGGGCTCCCATGATATCATCAAATAAATCTGCTCTCTCGACCACTGGTGGATTTCCTGATAATTACCACCTCACAACATGCAACCAATGCATTAGTTATAATCATAATATCAACATATTAAAGAAATAATCCACATGTTAACTCTCACATGTCAACATGTCATCACCACATTCTCATGCATGTCATCATAAAACATCTTATCATAAAATAATTCCATGCAAATACATCATGTCATCATATCAAGAGATACTCTGATAAGAAATATAACCTCAACATATCTTAATCAAAGATATAATATTGCATAACATAATAGATGGAACCTCATGTTATCGGAACATCATAGCATAACATCATGAAAATCATAATCATCTCAACACATATGCAGAGTAATAAAATATAAAGAATGTTCTTATCATGATTTATCAACAAAATCAAATTTACTAACCTGCATAAATACATAGTGAATACTAGATTTTATCTCTAAAGCATGAATTATCATCAAAACATCCATGTAGCCCATGGATTTACTGAGTTAAGTTTATCATCCTTGGCTAGATCGTTAATACTATGAGTTCTAGGTTCTCATCAAGATACTGATTGTTTTTCGATAATCATTTCCTTTTCTTTCAACAAGAAGGTTGACAATTTAGGGGGGTATGTATAATCACCCTATCAATATGCTAAAGTTTTCATATCATTTCCTTGTCTTAATACATTGTTAACCTTCAAGTAATCCCCAATTAACTAAATCCACTATAATCAAGGAAGTATTCTTACTGAGCAATAAAATTCTGCAACAAGCTATTAGTGGCATTAATAGTATGTGTTAAATCATCAAAGTCCAAATCAATTTTCCATGTTTATTGTGGAATTAATAAGTGTGTCTATTGTTAATTCACCCCTTTGTTACTTTATATTATAGTGTTCTATAAATTTTTGGATCATTTCCCAAGGTGCTAATGTCACCTTGCATCCCTAGCTCAACACATTCCAAGGACTACTATAGCCAAATGGACACTAGGTCATAATATTTTAAGTTTTCTAACATGCTTTATCCACATACATGAAAGAATGGTTAAACTCCAATGATTTATCCATCCCCTGGTAATTATCCTTATCTAATCCCAATACCTAACCAATCATTGGCATACTGGCTTATACAACGTGTGTACTCAATAATCATCTTGAGTTCACAATTCAAATTGTTCCATTGCTTTGGAACTAATACCACCTATATTGCTCAAATATTGCCTCCTATGAATGCAAATATTTGAAGAGACTCTAAAGGATAGCATACACTCCATGCTATGCTTTGGAAACCATTAGGAGAGCCATAGAAACTTTTGCCAACAGCCTGCTAAATTAAAAAGAAATGATGAAAATGTCTCTAAATCTTCTTTTAATGATTTTCAATCCGGTAGTCATCTCACTCAACAAAAATCACAAGCTCGTTCAACACTATCAAATGAACATCTTCGCAAAGATTACAAATTCAAAAATCAAGGCATATGAAAAATTGGCGATGATTCTCATGCATGTGAGCATTTAATTAGTTTATGTGTTGAGGAATAAAGTCACTCAATCATGCAAATACTTTTCCTAGCAAGTTTCACTATTCAAACATTCAACTGAAAATGAAAATCAACCCTTTACCTTTACGTACATAAGCCAAAATGTCAAGCAAAAATTATAATGTTTTGATCAATAACAATTGGCACATATGCAATCAATCTCTAGAAAAATTTCAAGTAGCAAGATGGAAACAAGGAACTTCTTCCTTCGAAAACAAAATCATTTATTCAAGCTCTTTTCCTCTCCTCTTCAAGATATGATGTCCTTGGAGCAAGACAACCTGGTAACCATTAATTACTACAACTCAACAATCACTTGAATCCATCTTATATATTCTCAACGATCATTGGGTTTATATCGATAGAATTAGTTATGAAATATCATTTCAACCTTGATCTTTCTATGATTCTCATAAACCAACCAAGATAGGGATATGTTCTAAAATGCAATCATAAATCCCTTGGATTGAAATTTAGGATAAAATACATAATTCCACCAATTTCCCTCTAAAATCACCATAATAACCACATTTCTAGTAATAATACACCATGTAAATGATACTAACAATCCTTAGTTCTATATGATACACATAGAGAGAATTATGTTTAAATCAAGCATGCAGTATAACATACACAGCCATAGAAACACCCTTATACAAAATAACAACATAGAATTTAACATAATCATAAATAACAAAGTCCATTGACCACATCAACTTGTCGTAAACCTCGGGTGTTCCTCCTAGTCATAGGCCTCACTGCTCCAGCTTTCTCAGCAGGAGGTCACCCCCGAGCTAGAGCTATGACTCCACTAGGGAAATGACTTACATAAATCTAGCTATGGTCTCCCAAACAATGCAGGTTTTCTCTAGCCAAGATACCAAACTCCAACAACAATTCCAACCTACAGTCTCACATTCCCCATCATCCTGCACAACCCAAGGAAGTGTACCCCTTTCTCTATTTTTGGAGCACGCACAACAGGTGGCAGGAAAGCACCATGTAAAAAAAGAAGGAAAAGCAACATACATGAGGAAAAAGAGCGTGGCACACATGCAAACAGGCCTAACTATGCTAGGGTTAGGGTTTTTCACAAATATTGTAATGGCTATAAGCCTATACCGTAATATAAATAAGGACCTAGGAGGTCTAGGAAAGGATCGGTCAGTTGATTATTGAGAGTTGGTCATTTGGGAAGCTATTGATTGTAGTAAGTTTTGTTATGGTTCTTGTGGTAGAGTCAAATAAGCTAGTCTTTGAGGGTTAGGTCACAGGATGAGGAGCCTGGTGTGATCTAGTCAACCTCCTAGAGGGTACTTACCCTCATTTTGATTGTAATATTGAAGATGTAATGCACACAACGTAGATTTTGCAGAAGAATGAATAAAAGAGAAGAGAAGCCAAATCTTTGTGGACGTAGCCCCGGGAGAGGGTGAACCATGGTAAACCTTGTGTCCTATGTGATTATTAATGAAATATTTTACTATTCTCTTAATCATTAGCTCAATAATGAATGATTAAAACTAGTTATAACAACATGCATGAATAAGTTTAAAGATGAATGAATCATAGAAGTAGATGAATTATTAATGATGATGATGTTTAAGGAAAAGAAGCCAACCACAATCCCCAGTCATTCCTACACTGCAAACACCTGAGTATTGCAGTCCCCCATAAAAGTTATCTCGGGTGAGACTGTGTTGAGCACCCTGTGCGCAACGTTGCCTATTGGTTTACTAGGAGGGCTGATAGTTTTGAGGGTTTTGTTAGAAACCTATTTGAGATCAAAACCTGGGTCAGCCCAAGTAACCAACAAATGGTTCTATTGTCGGCTGGAACTGCATAGGATTGAGTGGATGAGATTTGTGGAAGCAAAGCACGAAGGATGAAAGTATATAAGGGAATGTTCATGCCATGGAAATATGGTTGAGAATAAAGGAACTTGAGTTTGCACAGAAGGACAACAAAAACCGTAAATTGACACCTCTCAAATATCTCGACAAATACGTGTTTATAGACTTGCATGAGGTATTTTTCTGTGATTTCTCGCATCTGTTGCAGGAGTGGTAATTGAGGTTGAAGGAAAACCACCCTATGAATCACATCAAACAGTTAAAGTGGCATCCTATGGAAATCACATAGTTATAGAAAGTTAATAACAAATTCATGCACGCAATAGATTTTTGGTTAGACAGTATTGTTGTAGGGTTTATCATCGAATTTGCAGTAGATACCGCTAAGTCCTACACTGCTACATGGTAGGATTTTCTAAAGGTACCCAGAGGTAGGTACATCAGATCGTTGTATACTTCAATCAAGATTTTATTGTATGAAAAAAGTGTGATGACCATGGAATCAAACAACTAAACTTCTTTGCATGCATGGGGGGAGGGGGCAAACACTAACAGGAGGTTGAGATATGGACAGAGAGATGGATAAGGGAAACAAGAAGGAGGCCATGGACCCAATCATGATGGAAGAGGACTAGATAAAGTAGATAATGGCAAAATATGGAAAGATGCACAGTGGAAGACCTTACCAATACAAGATGAATAACAAGAAGAGAGTCATAGCCGACAGAGAGGGATTGGAGAGCGATGAAGATGAGGTAGAGAATCTTTGGGTTGTGGAGCAGATTGAGGAAATCCTGCGTGCAACATATGAAAGGAAAACAAGAGGTTGATGGTTAGGAACAGAAGGAAGAACTCCAATCCAGATCACTGTCAGTGTGGAACCTACAACCCCAAGTGCGACTAATACATGTGAAAGAACACCAACATTTAGACAACCAAATTTTAGTGGAAGAAGAGAAACAGGTCAGGGGTCCAATCAAGGAAAATCAACTGGGGGAGTAATTTCTAGAAGTAACAGTCAATTATATACATCGCACAGAAGTAGTATTTCAACACAATTCAAAATGGCAGGACAAGATCCCACGATCAGATTACCAGAATTTCGGGGAGAGGCATAAGAGGACCCTGAAAAGCATTTATTCATCTATGAGAAGATCTAGGAAGAAAAACAGATCACAGATGAGGATACAAAGCTTGCGTAGTTAGCTATCACACTATGAGACCGCGCATTGGACTAGTACAGGAGCATGGATGTAAACAGTTCACAGAGAGTACCAAAGATTATCGCAGACATGAAAAAACTACTGGTAAGTGAGTTTTAGAAGCCAAGCTCAGAAGACCAGTATATGAATGAAATGATTGAAATCAGGCAGAAACCAAGAGACTATGTTTGGGAGATTGATCATAGGTTCAAACGTTATAAAGCTAAGTTGAAATATGAAATTACTAACATGCAACATAGGCACTTATTTGTGAACTCATTGTTACCACACTTGAAGTATCCTTTGAGATAGCAGAAGTTCCAAACTCAGGCAGAGGCTCTGCAGGCAGCCCTGCAACTGGAAGAGAAGTAGTATCAACAAAAAGATCCAACAATAGAGGAGTTGAAGGAGGATTTGAAGAATCTAACATTTCATCTTAACCAGAATAAGGGAAAAGAGAAAAGAGAAGCTATTTGGTGTACACTATGTAGGAAAGAAGGACATCATAAAAACATATGTCCAACTTTTGCGCAGTACATGAAAATAGGGGTGCCAAAACCCTTGCCAACAGAAGGACCATGGTGTGAGATTTGTAGGATGCATGGGCATGATCCATATCATTGTCCAATGATGCAGAAGTATAAGACAATACCAAAAACTTCATATTGTAATTTTTGCAAATCAGTGGGTCATGATGATAAGGATTGTAGAACATAGGAACTGATGAGAGAAAGAACTTCATACATTTACAGGGTGCAAGTAGAGATGATGACAGGGAAATTTTCACCTCAGTTCATCCAAGTTCCACCACCATACAACAATATGCAGTCGTAGTACAACAATGTGCAGCCGCAATACAACAACACGCAGCCACAGTATAATCCTGCGTGGTATAACCAGGTACCCCAATACAACGCACCGCGAGGAGATCGAGGTGGATACAGAGGTGGAGGATGAGGCAGAGGAGGATTTGGACGAGGAAGAGGACCAATAGTGTGTCACAACTGCCAACAAATGGGACATCATGCGAGGTATTTTCCAATTCCACCGGCGACATGTATGTACTATCGCGCAATAGACCATGACACAGAAGACTGCCCAACACTCTTGGGAAATATCCAAGAGAAAAGGAACCAGAACAACCAAAATGTCTAGTGGATTTTTGTAGAAGCTAGGGATGATGGAAAAAACATCAATATAGTCACTCGAGGAGGAGCTAAGACAGGAGTTGATGTAGTAAAACAAGATCTAGCTCAATACTAATGGGTCAAGAAGAATATTGAGCCACATAAGCAGTTTGACATGCGGAAAGAAAAGGAAACATTTAAGGAATCCAGACAGGAGCTTTTCAAGCATAATGTTGCATCTACATCAGTTGTGCAATAAACTCAGTACCCACCAATGTACGAGATGCCATATTCAATGGACCGTACCAGTAAAGGACAACCCTTAGAGCAAGTAAGTACCATAAAGAATTTTTTGCAATCATATGTTAAGTTATTGAATGATCCATCATCTGTTAAGGTCTTACAAAATCTGTTAGAAAGATGCAACACAGAGGTAGAAGAGAAGTTAGAGTAGAAAACATTCAATCATCTCCATACAATAAGAAGGACAAGCAGAGAATTCAGGCTAAATGCCAACATTGGGGATTTCAACATGGGAGATATTATATTGGATTTAGGCTTTGAATTGAATGTCTTGCCTAAGAAAGCATGGAAGTGTATGGGAGAACCCACATTAGACTATTCACCTGTCCATTTGAAACTATCAAATCAACACAAAGTGTTACCAATTGGAAGGCTTACAAGTGTGACAATAGATTTGGATGGAGTGCGCATTATGGCATATTTTGAAGTGATAGAAATATTATATGGCATGGCACCTTACCCAACATTACTTGGATTGAATTGGGAATTTGATAACCAGGATGTGATCAACCCTAGGACAAGGAAAATGACTTTTGAATCAAGCAAATATAGAGTTATTGCACCATTCGATCCTTTAGAAGGAGAAAGGTTTATAGAGGTGACTTGTTTGGATCTGGAAGAAATAAACAAGTTGTACAGAACCACTGTGCGAGAAGAAGATTACGTCAACCCAACTACAGATGGGGTACTTCGCTGGAGAATCATTACATCTTGTGCTTCGGACTCAGACACAGGTTTGGAGAATTGGAAATAATGAGTACATGAAGTCTCCACAAGAAGGTGCATAAGAATAGACTGCGCAGTAAGGTGGGTGGGTACATAGATAAGCGAACCTCCCAGTTTTCATGGACTAAACGACTTAAAGGAATTCTTGACATAATATGAGGGGAAGATTTTGGAAAATCAGAGGCTCTTAGCCCTGGATATTGAACTCAAGGCAACACCTTTAAGATGGTGGGGTGCGCACAAACAAATAATTCGGGATTAGTATCAGTGTAAACGACTACTGCACATTAGATTTGGCGCAGAACAGGGGAAAAATACAATGCAGAAGTATGATGGGTGAGGAACACCAGTTGAAAACTTGGAGAAGTGTAGAACACAATGGAGGATGACACCACCAGAGGAATGGCTTCATCACTTTATTCATACATTGGAATGGATCCCAGGGAACTGGTACATAGACCAAGAAATGTGCAGAGGCACTACAAAATGGACAATATTACAACATAATTTTGTAGTAACCTTCTCATTAGAGCATGAGAACCCCAACATTGATTCAACGTTGAAGCTAATAAGGGGAGTGATATTTATTGATGAAACAGAGGTCTAAATCATAAAAAAAATATCAACAAACATGTGTAGTCCTCGGTTAGACCTTTCCAACGGGCTATCGTGCACCTAAAATGGAGATCGTATGCAAAAGTTACGACCCCGTGTAGTTGATGTACTAAATTACCCAAACGAGGCTCACATGACTTTTGACACTTCATCTCCTAGGGTTAGGTTTTTGGATGTCTAGGGTTTTTGCCATTCTTGTTTATTGTAAAAAGGCCTTGAGAGCCTCATTGTAATCATCTTTTGGCAAATGAGCACAACCGTCACATCTCTTCTCAGAGATAAGATGCCACCATTCTAGCAAGCTTGTTTACCGCTGCATTTTACAGTTTCATCTTATTTCCTTATTGAATAGAAACCAATTTTACTGTATATTTGTTATTCTATGTTAAGCATCTTTTCATAATAATTTGTGTTAACATTAATTCTTGTTAAGAGGGGTGGGTTGTTTTCTCTCCTTTGAGCCCGTAGCCCGAGCTGCGAAGAAGTAGGCCTAAAAGTCCAACAAAGGCATTTTTTCCAAGGATGCGGCCATGAGCACACCGTGCAGTGCATAAAATCTCAATTTTAGGCTTAAAATGTTAGCAGACACACGACCCAGTGTCCGGCGGCGAGGATCGATCGATGGAGCAAATCGTTGGTCGGTGGATATTTGCGGTCGACGGAATTATGCCATGTTTAGCACAGGAATTGGGCCCGCAATCTCACCAAAATGATCCAGGCCGTCCATCCCGGAGGAGCATGTGGCGCACGATCGGTCTCTATCGTAGCTTCACCCATCGTGACCTTGAAGCACTTTTTCTCTGCAGCTGGGATCCCTGAAATGTGAAGTATCGAAGGCATCCAGGATTCGGGCCCACAGTATCGCCGAAGAAGTTTAGGGTCGTCCGATCAAGGAGGGACATGTGGCGCACGATTGGGCTTTATCGCCACTTTGCCCATCATGACTTTGAAGAGCAAGGATCATCTCCCTCCCATCCACGAAACACGAAGTGCCGAAGGCATCCAGGATTTGGAACCACAGTATCGCCGAAGAAGTTCAGGGCCGTCCGATCAAGGAGGGACACGTGGTGCACAATTGGGCTCTATCGCCACTTTTCCCATCGTGACTTTGAAGAGCAAGGATCAGCTACCTCCCATCCATGAAACGCGAAGTGTTAAAGGCATCCAGGATTCGGGCCCACAATATCGCCAAAGAAGTTCAGGGTCGTCCGATCAAGGAGGGACACGTGGCACACAATTGGGCTCTATCACCACTTTGCCCATCGTGACTTTGAAGAGCAAGGATCAGCTCCCTCCCATCCACGAAACACGAAGTGTCGAAGGCGTCCATGATTTGGGCCCACAGTATCACCGAAGAAGTTCAAAGCCATCCGATCAAGGAGGGACATGTGGCGCACGATTGGGCTCTATCGCCACTTCGCCCATCCTGACTTTGAAGAGCAAGGATCAGCTCCCTCCCATCCACGAAAAACGAAGTGTTGAAGGCGCCTCTGGGTGCTGGCCCATGGTCATAGCACTAGGTCGTATGGAAAAGGGACAAAGCAGATGAAGGGACGTGGGGCCAATGTGTTCAAGGAAAAATGATCGTGGCCGTCAGTTTTAGAGCCGATCCAACCATTGATCTTGGAGGGTCATTTTGCAAGATTGGGCACCAGGAAATTTGAAGGCAGGGGAAGTAGAAATCCCCGAAAGAAGAAATACGGAAGCGGCCTTGAGAGAGGCACTAGGTCATGACCCTGGGTTACATTGATGGCGGTGCTAGAAGAAAGGTAGGCTAGCCTTCGAGCCTTAGGGAGCAGGCACGTGGTCTTCTCCTGAGGGTATCGTCTCGGCCACTCCCTGGGGAATCAATTTATGAAAATCGAGCAGGTAGGTGAAACCTCAGCTCGAGCCATAAATGGAAGGTATGGGAGGCCTGGAGAAATCAACCCGTGGTACCCTTGTGTGCAAGTCTCCCCCCTGCAAGAGCCATGCTGAGTTAAGGTAGTGTTTGACGAAGGATTTTTGTCCAAGTTTGACTGAAAAGACGCCACACCTTGGAGGTTCAAGCACACCTCTGTTGGGAAAAAATTTCTGAGTATATATACTCAGTTTCTCTATTTTTTGTAATCATCAATGGTAGAGCAAAGCTCCTGATTATAAAGTTTTAATAGATGCTCTAGTTCTCTGGTTATGTATCTGTATCTGAGATTTCTTGTTTTATAACAAATAGCTTTATTATCCCATCTAGTTTCATCTCATACTGAGAGAGTTCATGATCGACTGATTCGCGTGAATTACTGTGACTGTGTTAAGATAAAGGATTTATTGTAGCACCGTTATATTCTCCAGTGTTGCCTACATTTGAGCGTAAGAAGTTCTTACGTTCAAGTTTTTCTTCTACAAGTTGTCAGAAGCTCAATGCCTACAACAGCCCTTAGCTTTTCCTTACAGAAGTCTTCCTCCTATTCACCCTTACTACAACTCACTGTCTGAAGTTTAACTAAGACCTCACCTACCTGTGCATTTCCAGCCTAGTTTTGGAGTTAGAACGATATTGTTCCGAGTTTTCTTCCACTTGATCACCCTCTATAAACAAATCGTGACATAAACTGATGGGTGTTGGGCTCTGCTCCTACTGCAATCCAGGAGTGAATTCCAACGCCAACAATTTGTATTCATGTCATTCTTCTCATAAAATATGAATCAGTGGTATCAGAGCAGTCTGCTCCATGTTGTTCTTAATGCATGTCCCCAACAAGGTCAGGGTACAAATAATTGGGTCTCGAGCTTGTTTCTCTTGAGGAGAAAATCTCTTGCACGCCTAATCGACCTCTCATGGTGAGAGAAAAGAAATATGATGGGACAGGAGATCCCTTCAAAACGTTTCTCGAGGAATCCCTCATGCAACAGAGGAACGAGATGATGGATAGTTTTGCGCAAATCCTTCGATGGTACCAACAGGCAACACATCTTCCTCAAACGGAGGCGCTGTCCCCTTCAAGGTACAAATCAACTTTGATATTCCTATATTTGAAAGTCAGATAGACGCGGATGTTGTAGACAAATGGTTGAATCTTCTAGAAGGGTATTTATTTGTCCATAACTTCTCGAATAGAGAAAACATTACTTGTGCGCTCCTCAATGTCGTTCCCCATGTCAAAGATTGGTGGGAAACTTTATGTGAGTAGAAGGAAGCAGAGGAACCCTCATTATTTATAGTCGCGGTCACTTGGGAGTCCTTCAGGGATGTTATTAAGGAACAATACTACCTTGTTGGAATTTATGACGACATGTATACAAAATGGACCACATTGCGGCAGGAAAGAGACCAAGCAGTGCCCAAGTTCACAAATATCTTCCATGCCTTGTGCACCAAGCTAGGTATCAAATATTCTGAGCAACATTTGGTGCTCAAGTATCATGGCGGCCTACATATATACATCCAAGCCGAAATGGAGTTTTTGGACATCTCATCCTTTGGCATGATCTACTGATATGTCGTCAAAATCGAGTAGAATCTCAAACAAAAGACGCGACAATTTGGGCCTCGGAACCCCTTGTTGACGATTAAAATCGTAACAAAGTTTTTCCCACAAAGTGTTTCTAAAGCCTATTATTATAAAAGCTAAATAATACTAGTAGGTGGGACCCCCTTGTAGATTGGAGATCAGGTCTGGTTCTTTTTTTGATGTTGTGCTAATGTTCGACACTGCTTACATGGTGATATAATCTTGGTTTATTGGCGATGGAGAAGGCATGTTCTGTGTTTTTTTGCTACTCTAGGCTCGAGTTTTATTTTACAACGGCCTATGTTATCCTTGTTATCACTGCTATCTGTTATTGGGATCTATTACTAGGAGACATGCATAATAAACACGCTAGCAATAACATATACAAGCAATTGGAAAAGGGCAAAAGCAATAGAAGAGAAAAGGGAAGGAACTAAACCATGTTATATACTACACTACATGCATCGATTTTTAATGGATTGTTGTATCCTAGCTACTAAGTTAAAAGCTATGCGATTTATTGAGTTATATAGTTTATATGCATTGGGATTATGTTATGGCATAAGTTGATATGGGTCGCGCTATTGGTTTTAATGGTTGATGGTTTCGACAAATGAGTTAATTAATTGGGTTAATGGAAGCTTGTTGGCATGTACTAATGAATTAATTCACCAAGGGTGGAGGCGATGTGCATTTACTGCACATCACCCTTACTCCTTCCACTAGTCGCCACCCTAGTCGGGTTATTGTTCAACTTTGTTGCTGAGGTTATGCTCTGATTTTCAAGCAGGGAGGAACCGCTTGGCCAGCTCGCGTTTAAGGTGCTTGGATTACAGGTATGTCTTTTTTTTGGCCATCCATGAGTCTGCTTTGTTCATGAAATGTATATTGGCTTGAATGTATGGGTTGTGTTTTTCTTAAGTATTGCAACTGTGTAAAATTGTGATTTTGGAATGAAGCGTTGATGGTTTCTCTGGAATAATGTTGAAGTCACATTGTTATTGGTCATCCTGGGTGTTAGCGGCCATAAAGGCTCTCTGTCATCCTTGTTGGTTTAGTTGGGGGGTTTTGTTTGGTCTTGAGTGGTTGGTTGTCTTCACGCATTCGTATCACCATACCCAATCTTTGGCTTTTATGGGCTTTAATGGTTGGAAGTGCTTTGTGTCACTGCATTTTGTTCACTTGGGCATTGGGTTGTTGTCACTATTAATGGTCGTGTAATGGGTTATATTGCTTCATCTCGGCCCTATTTGCACCTTAGTGTTGTAGTTAGTTGATTGGAGAGCCATGAGGGTTATACCCTCTGTGTGTTAAACATCATTACCAGGCCGAATTAGATCTTTTCTCCTCTGTTCATAGCCTCTCCTGTCGCGGGATTTGTCACCCTGCCCACGAAATAAATTGTGGTTTTCTCTGTGTATGCACCGTTGGTATCAGAGGTTTTCACCACTGAGAAGAGTTGAATTTAGTCTCCCTGTGGCCACAGGGCAAACCCTTAACTCCTTGAGTCTGAGGGTTGATAGAGAATATCGTTGTGGCTTGTCAGGTTTGTTATTGGTTGTTATAGATTTGTATGTATTGTCGATAGAATTGATTACCGGCTCGACCAAAGTTGATTATATGATAGTGGTGTTGGTTTTAGCATCTAGTCACTGCAATTACTATTGTCGAGTGGATAAGCTCAGCATGGTTAATTGAAATTAGTTGTTAAATCAAATACATAGTCGTTGTCCTTGTGTTTATTAAATTGATAACCCAACACTGCTCTTAATTGATCAATGCACAATGATGCTTCACGCTTGATGCATTGGTATGAGTGGTGTTCCTATAAGCATGAATCAATTATTATTGTAAATGTGTGATTTTAATGGCGAAATGATTATTGAAATCGAGGTGCTTATGGAATTTCCATCCACTATGTATGTACGATTATTTTATTGCATCGTCAAGAATGGGCACAAGTTTTTAAACAGTATGGTTTGGTTGCAGTTTGATTAATTCGAGCAATACTGTTGTTGCCTCTTTGTAGTGGATTGATAACTCGACACGATAGGTTGAGTTGATGATATTGTGAATATGTGTTTAAAATTGTCAAATGGGAATGTGCATCATGGTGTTTATGGTATGGCTTTCCACTGTGTATGCTACAGATATTTTTTAGGTTGCGCACTCAGACATAGTCACAGAGTTTTTAAACACGGCTTTGTTGAATTTCGATTATTTGTATTATGAGGTCGGGCATGTTGTTGTTGCCTCGTTGTGTTAGATGGATAGCCCAGCATTTTGAATGTTTAGAGCCAAAGAAAAATTGGACTTGTACAGTCACAGAAATGCAATCGTGTTTTGTCGAATGGTTGTATATTTCACAACATAGTGAGAATTAAAGTGGTGATTTTGTTGGTTGTTTAAGTGGCAAGACAAGATCTTTGCATTCTTAATATGGGTCATTGTGTGGATTGTCCACTATGTATTTTAAATGATTATCATCCAGTTTAACAGTGATAGGCACGAGTGTTGTGACAGTATAACCTCACTACAATTTAATTATTAAATGAATTAAGAGACAAAATCGAGCATGTTTTTATGTTTGCATTTGATGTTTGCAGAGTGGAAGTATTTGACTGTGTATTCATTTGGAAATTGCTCAAATGTTAAAAGGATAATTGAGAAGGACAGGTATCCCTTACAGAGTGTTGTGGGATGCATATTGTCTTGTTGATGACATTGTCTTAAGTATTTGATTTCAAACAGTGAGCAAGTTAATGCACACAATTGTTTGAACTTTACACAGTAATTGTTTTGGGTCTCACTGATCATTTGGTTGAGGTGTTTCTTTTTTTATAGGATGGTTTATGGATCACTTGACTAATTTTATGAACATTAATCGCTCTCCTTCCCTACCATTATTTCACTTTTCGCTAATTACAACCCCATCGCCTTCCCACATTCATTTTTCACTCCCTGTTCTAAAATTGATTACAGTCAAGAAGAATTTTGTATTGAAGCAGTTGGAAGTTACATTGTATTGGTTGGATTATAGTGAATGTTTTCTTTGGTTTGCATTACAATCGATTATTGTTGTCTTTGAGCAGTAATTGTGTTCTTTTCCCCCCTCATTATATCATGTTTCACTCAATACAAACCCTTCGCATATCCCAGAACCCTTTCTTCACCCCCTGCTCATTGACTAACAATTTAACAATTTGTATGGATTGGATTGCATGAGTCTGATAAATTGTTGAGCCAAAATCTATTTCATATTTTTAAAGAGCTGTCATGTATGGTTATTTAAAAGACTATTTTCTAATCAATCATGCATGCAGGAATGAGTTTTTTCAGCCAAGGTAGCCATGGAAAAGGATAGAAGGAGAAGCATACTTAGGTTTGTTCTTTGAGTTTATGTTGCAATAATCCAGTTTTCATTCATTCCTTAATTTATCACAAGCCTGATTCTTTTTATGATAGCAGGGTTTTATTGTAGGCAGCAAGATTCGGTGTTGAAATACATCATTCAGACACTTGTTTTTCAAAGGTGTTGATCTATCTTTGATAGTCTGTGTAGACTTGTCTGTTTGTGAATTAATTTTCATGACTGACAAAGGCTATTGTGTAGAGTCGAATGGGTAGCAATATGTGGCAAGTTGATTCGGATTTTAGAGTTCAGTTTTTTATTTTCTATCAGAGGTCGTTTTCTATGTTCCATCGGGGATGTCTAAGTTTGACTTTGGTCCTAAATTTCTGCATGAAAATTTTTAAAAGAACGACTCTTTGGTGAAGTGGAATGAAATAAAGGATTGCTTTATGTCTCATCTGTCTTGATTATCATTTTGTTGTCTTTACATTTATTTCAGCAACTGTTATATTCAGAAAAATTGCATAAAGAGTAGATTTCCAACAAGCTTTTTATTGATAAAAGACTAGCCTAAGCACTTGTAATTAATACTTGTGAGTTAGGATGTTATTTTTGTTGGCTATAAACATAAGGTTAGATTCCCATCTATTTTGATTTAGCCAAGCAAAATCTGAAAATTCTCGAGTAAGATCATTTCATATATTTTCCTCAACACCCCTCACAGCAAAATCCAGGAAAGGGTGGCCCCAACCCCCAGAACAAAGGACAGAGCAAAGACGGACCGCCTCAGGACAACCAGTCTAGGCCATAAGCAAAGAAGGACATCGGAAAGACAAAGAAAGATATCGGGAAGTCATGGGTGAAAGCCTCTAAATCATATGTGGATTCCGACTCTGAGTCAGAACCAAAAAGGGGGAGACAGATCATTGATGCAGAAACCAGTGCTACCATTTCTACCACCAAGCTCCATCCTAGTGAACCAGACGAGCCAAAGGAAGGCGAGTGCCTTTTTCATTCACAAATGTGGGTGAAGGGTACCCCGTTGCACTTCATCGTTGATAGCAGTAGCCAAAAGAACCTCATCTCAACAGAGGTTGTCAAGCGACTCGCCCAGCCGACAAAACTGCACCCGTAGCCCTACACCATCGGATGGCTCTACCAAGGAAGAAACATCTGCGTCAGCCAACAATGTCGCCTGTCATGCGGCATCAATCCCTTCAAAGACGAGGTGGTGTGTGATGTTTCCCCTCTCTAAGTTTTTAATGTTATTTTGGGCCAACCATATTTATGGAAACGCCATGTTGTATATAAGTATAAGCCTCACAATGTTATTATTACTTTGAACAAGAAATTGTACAGGATACCGGAGGCAGTTCCACCTAGTGTTATTTCCTTGATCTCTGCCAAGCAGTGCAGGAAGGTCATCTCTCAAACGGGGAAATTTGTCTTCTTCGTGATTCACTCTCAGAATGAGAGAAATCTCACAGTCACATCCAGAGTCTTCGCGACCGACCTATCCACACAGCAGAAGCAAGTGGATAAGATCATGGAAGCATACTAAGATATCTTCTCCTCACCTACCAAGGTACCTCTACAGTGTCAGGTCAAGCACCCCATCGATCTGGCCCCCGACGCATCGTTTCCCAATGGGCTAATCTACCACCACTCTCTGTTAGAGAATGAAGAGATCAAGTAGAAGATCCAAGAACTTCTCCACAAGGGGCACATATGTCCAAGCTCAGCACCTTGCGGGAGCCCAATCGTTCTGGTACAGAAGAAAGATGGAACCTGGCGAATCTGCATTGATTACCGGGCCCTAAATAAAATCACAGTCAAAAAGCAGTACCCGATTCTTCAAATCAACGTCCTCCTTGAGCAGCTCACGGGGGCTAAATAATTCAGTAAGATTGATCTGAAGTCTGGCTACCACTAGGTCCCAATAGAATAGACAGATGTATGGAATATCGCGTTCAAGTCAAAGGAAAGTCTTTTCAAATGGTTGGTCATGCCCTTTGGCTTGACAAATTCTCCAGCCACTTTCATCAGGATGATGGATGATATCCTGCGACCATTCACCAATACTTTTGTAGTTGTGTATCTAGATGACATTCTCATTTACAGTAAGACTTGGGCAGAACACTTGCAACATATTCAACAAGTTCTGCACATCCTGTGGAAGCACAAGTTGCACGCCAACTTGGAAAAATGCTCCTTTCGAATGGACAGTGTCCATTACCGGGGCTACATCGTTGATCAACATGTTGTACATGTGGATCCATCCAAGATCCAAGTCATCTGTGATTGGCCAGCCCCAACCACACTCATTGAGCTTCAGATCTTCTTCGACCTTGCCAATTTCTACCACAGGTTCATGTTGGGATTCTCCCATATTGCATGGGCCCTCAACCAAGTAACCAGGGGTGGTGGTAAGGCGAAATTTGTGTTGGGTCAGTCCCAACAACAAGCATTCGATGATTTGAAGCAGCGCTTGTGCTCAGCCTCAGTACTTTCACTACTTGACCTACAACAACATTTTGAGATCGAGACAGATGCTTCAAGCTATGTTGTGGGCGTCGTTCTCACTCATCATGACCACCTTGTGGCCTATCATAGTGAGACATTATTAGATGTTGTCTGTAAGTACCCTACTTGCGACAAAGAAATGTACTCCATTGTGCAAGCCTATCGCCAATGGAGACATTACATTCTTGGGAAGGAGACTGTCATCCATAGTGATCATAAGCCACTACAATTCATGCAAACGCAAGGCAAATTGCAGAATGACCACCATCATAAGTGGTCCACATACTTGCAACAATTCCACCTCAACATCAAGTATAAAATAGGAAGCACCAACCGCATCGTTGATTTCCTCAACAAACCTCCAGTCACGACACTCACCACGGTGCTAGACTCTTGCAGCCATGAGACCTCTGGATGGCCCCAACTCTATGAGACAGAATCAGACTTCGCCAACACCTACCAAATGTTGGATGCAAATGCAGTTGTCGCTAATTTACATCTTCATGATGGGTTGTTGTGTCGTCTGGGCCATATCTGCGTTCCATCAAGCAAGTGAGCAAGGTTGATTTGGGAATCCCACTACAATCGAGTGGCAGGACACTTCAGCATCGAAAAGATAGTGGCAATGCTGTAGAAACATTTTTATTGGTCGAAACTTCGACAGGAGGTCAACAAGTATATCAGGTCCTGCACTACATGCGCTATTACCAAATCGACCACTAAGAAACAAGGCATGTACACCTCTCTGCCTACTTCTGACGGGCCATGGGAATCCATCTCCATGGACTACATGTCGGGCCTCCTGTCCACCAAGCAGATAAATGGCAATGTTTTTGTGGTTGTTGATCTCTTTTCTAAGATGGCGATTATGGCCACCTACAAGAAGAGCATCACAGTAGAGGCCACTGCCAAGATCTTCTTTGAATGAGTCTGGGAACATTTTGGAATCCCACAAACCATTGTCTCAGATCGGGACAGTCCATTTCTCGACACATTTTGGTCGAGCCTCTGGTCACTTCTGGACTCCAAGCTCAACAAATCCACGACCTTCCAACCCTAGACAAATGGCCAAACGAAGGTCGTAAATTGAATGATCATGCATATCATGTGCATGTATAATTCCAAGCACCCTCACACATGGGATGAGAGTCTTCCCTATGTCTAGCATAGCTACAACCGAGCCTTGTGTAGCTCAACCGACCACACCCCCTTTCAGGTGGGGTTAGGATTCCAACCATTGGGTCACATAGATGTTGCACTACCCCTTGCGGTCACGTCGACCAACTCATCTCGTGCTCCAAATGAAACTGACAAAGCCACCCAGTTCATTGAGCGAATCCAACACATCCATCAACAGGTTTAGGATATCCTACAGAAGTCCAATGAAAAGTACAAGCAACACCATGATCAACATTGGGTGCTACACAAGTTTCAGGTGGGCGACAAAGTTTGGTTGCATTTGCAGAAAGAATGCATTACCAGACCCCATCGGAAGCTTCACCCACTCTGTTATGGGACCTAAACCATAACCAAGGTTATGGGTGATAATTCTTTTGAGCTCAACATTCCTTCTTTCATTGGCTTGCACCCAATGTTCAACGTGGATCTCCTTCGACCTTATTTCCCACCATTATTGGACACCTCTGAGATAGCAGAACAACTGACACCAATAGATCAACCCCTACTGTATACAACAGGCATCCAATAATCAGATTGTGGACAAACAGGTTAAGGGCACTCACCAGCAAAGGATCCAGCTTTATCGAGTTGTCAAAGCAGGGCAGCTCCTGCACCAAGGCAAGTGGCTCACTCGGGGCCAAATTCAGCAAAAATTTCTTCATCTAATGGGGGAACTCAACGCAATGGATACCATTGATTCCTAAGGGGGGAGATTGATCCAGATGGATGTTAGTGTTCTCCCACCTGTTCCAACAGGATCATTTTGGTAGTTTTCCAGTTCAACAGTTTTTTCCTAGTTTTTGGGTCCCTGACTTACGAGGCCGTTTTGAGGCCCTAAAAAAAATTTTAGGGCTCTCCACAATCAAACTGTGTAGGGATCTCCACAAACAAAATGATTAGTCCTCAGATAGACCTTTCCAACGGGCTATCGTGCACCTAAAACGAAGATCGTATGCAAAAGTTATGACCCCGGGAAGTTGATGTACTAACTTACCCAAACGGAGCCCACATGACTTTTGGCGCTTCATTCCTACGGTTAGGTTTTTGGATGTCTAGGGTTTTTAACATTCATGTTTATTGTAAAAAGGCCTTGAGAGCCTCATTGTAATCATCTTCTTGCAAATGAGCACAGTTGTCACGTCTCTTCTCAGAGATAAGCCGCCACCATTCTAGCAAGCTGGTTTTCCGCTGCATTTTATAGTTTCAGCTTATTTCCTTATTCAATAGAAACCAATTTTATTGTATATTTATTATTCTATGTTAAGCATATTTTGATAATAATTTGTATTCATTTCGTTCTGCTCATAAAATCTGGATCAGAAGGAGAGAGAGAGAGAGAGAGAGAGAGAGAGAGAGAGAGGTGGACCATCTCTGGAGTCAGAGACATTTGTTGCACCTATCAAAGTCAAGAAAGTCAATATTGGGACGAACGACAATCCTAAAATGGCAAGTATTGGAGACTACTGGGATGAACAAACACTAGATAGGCTAACACAGTTACTGCGCGAATACAGTGACTTGTTTCCAACAACCTTTACAGAGATGAAAGGCATAGTAAGGGAGCTAGGTGAGATGAATATACCCCTCAAACCTGAGGCTAAACTTGTCAGACAGAGACCTTACAGGTTGAATCCAGTTTATAAGCAGAAACAAAAAGTGAAAGCATAAATTGACCGAATGTTGGAAGCTGGAATTATAGAACCAATAGAGGAATCTAAATGGATCAGTCCCATGGTAGTCCAGAAAAAGAAGCAAGGGGGGGTAAGGATTTGTGTAGATTTGAAGAAAGTCAATGATGCTTTCTTACATGACCCTTTCCCTACCCCTTTTATAGATGAGATCTTGGAGAATGTGGGAGGCCAGGAAGCATATTCGTTCATAGATGGATTCTCAGGTTACCATCAGATCAAAATAGCTCTAGAGGACAGGTATAAGACTACTTTTTCTACAAAATGGGGATCCTACCAATATACAGTCATGCCCTTTGGATTGAATAATGTGCCAACTATCTTTTCAAGGGTATTTATAGCTTGTTTTAAGGAATTAATACATCAGTTTCTAGAAGTATATCTGGATGATTAGACTATGTATAATCTTTTGAAATAGCATGTAGAATTTTTAAGACTAAAATTGGAAAGATGCAGGCAATGTTATATATCATTAAACATCAAGAAATGCATTTTTGGTACACCTTTTGGGATATTTTTGGGACATATAGTGTGAAAATAAGGCTTACTGGTTGACCCTGCTAGGATTGCAGTCATTGTGAATTTACCACCACCAAAGTCAGTGCGCCAGTTAAGAGCCACACTGGTACATACATGCTATTGCGGGAAGTTTATAAAGGGGTATGCGTAGATTACTGCACCAATAGAAAAAATGTTAAAGAAAGACACCAGATTTCAATGGAATGAGGATTGTCAGCAAGGATTGGACACTCTAAAGGAAAATATGGTGACATCACCTATATTAGTGTTTCCAAATTGGGAAAATACATTTCATGTGCATGTAGATGCATCAACAATAGCACTTGGAGAAATTATGGCGCAACCAGGAGCAGGGGACTTAGACCATCCTATAGCCTTCGCAAGTAGGAAGTTGTCAGAATCTTAGCATAATTACAACACCACAGAAAGAGAAGGCATAGCCATGGTATATGCACTTCAGAAATTTAGGCACTATTTATTGGGGAAACATTTTAAAATGTTCACAGATCATTCTACCCTCAAATATCTATTCAACAAGTCAGTGTTAAGGGGGAGGATCTGTAGATGGTTGTTATTATTCCAATAATTTGATTTTGAAGTAAAAGTCAAACCAGGGAAGCTGAATGCGGGACCTGATCACCTGTCAAGGGTAACCAATGGAGAAAAACCTAATAACTTAGAAGACAACTTCCCTGATGCACGGTTATTTTCAGTACAGGTAGCTGATGAATACTTATGTTTGGTAGCTAAAGAGGTAGAGGAGGCCATTGAATGTAAGGTGGACTAGGTCCACTATATTATTAAATAAGGCCCACTATGGTAGTTAGATATAATAAATGGGTAGTTAGATATAATAAATGTAAGAGGACTTCTTAGAAGGTTCTGCTTCTAGAATATTCCTCCTCTAGAATGTTCTTAGGTGATGGTATCACTATATAAAGGGGTTAAAGGAATGTAATGGGATATGAAGTAAAGTATTGTATTTGGAGCATGTAGCTCAATAGGAGGATGCCCCCTCGAAGAGGCAAGTGAACATGAGATGATCCCTTTCATAATATGATCCATGGTATGGTGTTACCCTACCTCAAGGGTTTTCTATAATAAAGTGTGGTTTCTTCTATATTGCTCTCTGGATCTATTGTGATATTTCTATATTCAGTCTTTGGTACTTAACAATGAATCTTCCAGAAGCAGAACCTTATAAGAAGTCCTCTTACATTTATTATATCTAACTACCATAGTGGGCCTTATTTAATAATATAGTGGATGTAGTCCACCTTACATTCAATGGCCTCTACTACCTCTCTAGCTACCTGACACCTTTATCAAGGTGGAGTTTAGTCCCAGCTCAGGGGTGACCCCCCACTGAGAGTTATGGGCAGTGCGGTCTAAGGTTGGGAGGAACATGGAAGGTATGCATGTAGTTGGTGTTCTTTTAGTCAAAGATAAGTGTCAATTGTGTGTTAATTCATATGCTACATTAATATTTATGCAATTTTTTTCATGGGTTTTTCTCGTGTATGTTGCATGCGTATTTGTGTTATTATTTTGTATGAATCTATGCATGTGTTGAGTATTTGTATGATTTAAATTAGTATCATAAGTAAAAAATTTAAGTGGCATAGCCCAACAGATAGTTGGGGATACTACAATGTGGTATTAGACCCCAGTTTTCAACACTAAGCCTAGATGGGCTGAGTTAGCATAATGTTGAAGCGAAAATTCACAGAGAATTATTTTCTAGAATGGGATGAGTTTACAGAGCTTGGATGGGCTAAGTTTTCAACACTAAGCCTGGATGAGCTGAGTTTACAAATCGACCATGGCACACATGAGAAATTGGGTGAAATCAGGCAAAAGCCCCAATCACTGTAGCAAAATTATAGAAAAATCAGTTAAGCATCGAAAATATTTTTGTGCGCTAAGTAGTGGTGATACGTAGAAAAATGAAGGTGCGCAAGTGTGCGCACTAAAATTTGATGTTGCACGGTGCAAAGTTTGTGTTGTGCAAAAAATTAGGGTGTGTGGGTGTGCGCACTAAAATTTGGGGTTGCGCAGTGCAAGTTGGTGATGTGTGAAAAATAATGGTGTGCAAGTGTGCGCACTAAAATTTGATATTGTGTGGTGCAAAGTTTGTGTTGTGCAAAAAATTATGGTGCATGGGTGTGCGCACTAAAATTTGGCGTTGCGCAGTGCAAGCAAGTGATGTGCGAAAAATAATGGTGCGTAGGTGTGCACACTAAAATTTGGCATTGGGCAGTGCAAAGCTGCAATGTGCGGAAAATAATGGTGTGCACGCTAAAATTTGGCGTTGCGCAGTGCAAAGCTAGAGATGTGCGGAAAAATAATGGTGCGCGGTGTGGGCACAAATTTTTGGCACTGTGTGGTGCAGAATTGGTGGTGAGTACATAATATTGGTGCGCAAGGCATGCGCATTGTGTACTGGAAAAACACAGAGCAAAATTCAAGGTGTGTGCGCAATGTTAGTGTGTAGTGCATGCGCGTTAAATATTCATACGGCTCGAAAGTAAAATTGTTGGAGAGAAGGGAGTATGGTGTAGGGTGTGAGTGCAATAAACCTTGGTTTTGTGTGGTGCAGAACTTGAAATGTGCCCCGAATATGGATGTGTGATACAAAAGTTGTGCGCAGTAAGTATTGGTGCGCGACATAATTTTTTTGCCCACTAGATATTTGCACGTGATAGAAACGTGGTGCACACTCGATATAGATGTGTGGTGCGTGCCCTACATTTTTGTGTTGCACATGTATAACGACACATGGTAAATATGTGTGTATAATTTAGAAATGGTGCGCACGAAGTCGATTTGGCAATCTACAACAACAAAAAACCAGTGATTTTCTGGGATATTTTTGTATTGTTGAAGGTCATCTTTTTGCAAGGCATTTTTTAGGCCCTAAATAGTGTTTTTAGCTACCCGAAAACCACAAGAACATATTTTACCTATATACGTTATGTTTTTGTAGCTCAAATAAAAGAGCTCAGAGAGAGCTTTCTAACGGTGTAAACCATTCGTCAAACGAAGCTTTTATGAGGAAGCTACATATCAAATATTGGAGGGTAAATTTTAAGACCCAATTAACTTCTAAGGGCCATAACTTTCTGTTCCAGAATCAGATTGAAGCATAGGAGTAGTCTACAGAAAGGTATTGAGCCATAGAAGACAAAAAAAGAGTCAAAACAAAAATTTGGGCACACAAAAATGCACAGGAGAGCATAAAAATCACCTATAACATTCAGGACCAAAAATATTAATTGGGTTGAAACTTCAGTAGCTATATCTAGCAACTTGGAGCTCAGATGGAGCTTAAGATTGGCCAAATTGTCTAGAATATGTTTATGAAGTAACCCAAGTGGGATCTTGCCAAAAATCCCATGGAACAACTGCAAAATTGTATAATTACAGTTCAGATTTACACCTAGTTGAAGTGTGAACAAAAGGAACTAATATGCAATTTTCAAAAGACCATAACTTTTTGTTCAAGACTTAGAATTGACCAAGGGTGCGGTCATTGGAAATGTCTTGGAAATAGGAATCCAAATACCCACCTAGAAAATTGATCTGGGCAATTAATTTCACAAGAAACCATAAGAAAGAATTATGATTCATTATTGGAACCAAATTTCACATAATTCATGAATTTGTTAAATTATTTAATCTAACAAATTTTGTTGGTCGCACATCTTGCAGAGTTAACAACATTTAGATCAGAACATGATCAACGAAAATATCAGAGTCATGGAATATGCACAGGGGGCTTATAACCATGAAGATGAAATCAGAGGGATGTATGTCAATATGGGTAATTAAGGTACAAATTCAGATGGACATGGAGAAGGTAAGGAAGAAAGCATGAACTTGGTAGAGACCATAAAAAGTTTGCAAAAGGATGTCTAGAGTTATAAAGTTGATAATGAGAGGCTTATGAAATCCAAGAAGAATCAGGAAGGACTCAACATACCGTTAATGTGGATCTTGGACATAATAGAAAAGAATATGGATAAGAAGAATGACTCAAGAAAATCAGGAGGTCGCAAGTCTCATGATGAGAGGAGAAGAACAAGAAGTGTTGGCAGACATCACCATCACTCCCCAAGGCATTCCACTAGGAGAGCACACAGTAGTTGAAGTCCATCCCCTGTCAAGAAACATAAGAGGAGGTCTAGGGTGGATAAGCTACATGGAGAAATGAACAAAATCAAGACTCCTACATTTGATGGTGAGCACAAGAAGGATTTGGATGTAGAGACATGGTTGCTAGGCATGAAGAAGTATTTTCAATTGCATAATTACTCTTCACAAGTAGAAGGAATAATTCCCATCTATCAACTCAAGGGAAAAACATCAATTTGGTGGGACCAATTTGTGCAGGTGCAACACATTGATGAAAATAAGGTTACTTGGAGGGAATTCAAGAGGTATTTTAAAAAGAAATACTTGACTAAGTGATACTATGAGAAGAAAATGAAATAGTTCTTTGAACTCAAGCTTGGGAGTATGACCATAGATGAATATGAAAGAAGGTTTTTAGAGTTGTTGAAGTATGTTTCTTTCATCAAGGATGAGCTAGTTAAGATTCAGAGGTATTTGAGTGGGCTGCCATCATTTATCAGTGACAAGATACAATATGATGATTCCAAAACATTGGAGGAAACCATAAGGTGAGCTAAATGACTTTATGATTAGCATAAAGGAAGACCAATTTTCCAAAAATCTTGGGAAAACAAAAATAAAATCAATATGGAATAGAGGAAGAAGGGGACTAAGCCACCATTCTTCATAAATAATTCTCAGGGACAACTAGCTTCTAAAGAACCCAGGATGACCGAAATATTAGGGCAAATACCAAGGCAACCACCTATTCAATGTTGGGGTTATGGAGGATATCATATGTACAGAGATTTCCCTCACAGAGGTGAAAAAGTGAGGATTGTTCACAATGTACAACAAACTGATACAATGGAGGACATGGGCAGAAATGTACCTAGGATGTATGAAGTCATGGACAACAAGCAAGCTGAGTTTCGGTCACATATGATTGAAGTGGAAGGTAAGATCAACAACCAAACTATTGCTATTTTAATTGATTAAGGACCTAGTCATAGTTATCTAGATCCTAATATGGTGGAAATATTTATTTTTCCAAGAAGCAAGCTTGGAAAAACTTGGTTGTTGCAGCTGGCTATCAGAGCTAAAAGAAAAATTAATGAGATGGTTAAGGTATGTCCAATGGACATGAATGGACTAAGCACCAGGGAAGATTTGAACACCATACCTTTAGGTTCCTATGACTACCTAATTGGAATGGATTGGTTGGACCAACACCATGATGTCCTAGACTGTTATAACAAGGCATTTACTTGCTTTGATGAGGAAGGGAACTTAAGGACAATACAAGGAATTCCCAGGGCAGTAACAATCAGAGAAGTTTTAGTCTTGTAGTTGAAGAAAAGTGACAAGAAAGGGTGTCAAATATTTGCAACACATATGGAAGAGACACCTAAAGATAAGGTTCCAAATATTGAAGATTATGTAGTCCTAAAGGAGTTTGAAGATGTGTTTAAAGAAATACCAGGATTACCCCCTAAAAGAGATATTGATTTCTCCATCAATATGATGCCTAGAACAACCCCAGTATCCAAGACCCCTTACAGGATGAGTACACTAGAACTGAAGGAATTACAATGTAACTAGAAGAGCTTCTGAATAAGGGGTATATATGCCCAAGTGTGTCACCTTGGGGTGCCCCAATATTATTTGTGAAGAAAAATGATGGAACGTTGAGACTTTATATTGACTTCAGGTAGTTGGACAAGGTAACTGTGAAGAACAAGTATCCTTTTCCAAGGATCGATGACCTCTTTGATCAGTTGAAAGATGCAAAAATATTCTCCAATATTGATCTCAGGTCGGGCTATCATTAGGTAAGAATTAAAGAAGAAGATATCAACAAGGCTACCTTCCGAACAAGGTATGACCATTACGTGTTTACGGTGGTGCCATTTGGGTTATCAAATGCACTAGTTGTCTTCATGTGTTTAATGAATGATATTTTCAAAGAATACTAAGATAAGTTTTTCATTGTCTTTTTTGATGACATTCTTATATATTCTAAGTTGGAGGAACAACATGAGAAACACTTGCAGATGGTATTACATGTATTGAGGGAGCATCAACTATTTGACGAATTGAGCAAGTGCTCATTCTTCCAAAAGCGAATTCATTATTTGGGCCATATCATTTCAGAAGAAGAGATAACAGTGGATACAAAAAAAGATAAGGTCCATTGAAGGATGGCCAACACCAAGGAATGTCTCGAAGGTTAGATCATTCATGGGCCTTGTAGGTTACTATAGGAGATTTATTGAAGGATTATAAGAGATTGCATACCCAATCACTTCCTTGTAGAAGAAGGGTGTGAAGTTTGAGTGGACACAGGATTGTGAAAGAAGTTTCCAACACTTGAAGCATTTATTAACAAATGATCTAATACTAAGGATTGTTGATCCAAATGAAGACTTCATTATATGCATTGATGCATGTAAAGAAGGGCTTGGTGGAGTCCTTGGTCAGAATGGGTATGTGGTGTGCTATGAATCAAGGAAGTTGAAGGAGCATGAAAGGCACTATGCTACTCATGATTTGGAGTTGGCAGCCATAGTGCATGCCTTGAAGATGTGGAGGCACTACCTCATGGGAAAAATATTTGAGTTGAGGACAGACCATAGTGGTATGAAATATTTATTTGGACAACCAACTCTAAATGTCAAGTAAAGCAGGTGGTTACAATTCCTCAACGAATATGACTTTGATATAAAGCATATCAAAGGTAAGGAGAATAAGGCAGTTGTTGCACTCATTAGGAGGGTGCATGAGATGCATGCTACAACCATTAGCATGTACCAATCAAATTTGAAATATAGAATTTTAGAGGCTGCAAAATCATATCAGAAATACATGGAGGTAAGGGAAAAACTTCAGCAAGGTAATTTACAACAGAAAATTGAAGACTATAAGCTGGAAAATGATGAAATTCTCATTTACAGGAGTAAAATTTATGTGTCAAATTGACATGAATTGAAAAATATGATATTGAGAGAAATGCATAATGTGCCTTATGCTGGGAACCTAGGATACCAGAAAACTATTGCAGCTGTCAAGAGCCAATATTATTGGCCATGCATGAAGAAAGAAGTTGTTGATTTTATTGCCATGTGTTTGGAAAGTCAAAAGGTCAAGGTTGAGCATAGACACCCATATGGTTTGCTACAATCATTTCCCATTCCTGAGTGGAAATGGGAAGTTGTAACAATGGATTTTATCATTAATCTACCTAGAACTAGCAAGCAACATGATTCTATCATGGTAATGGTGGATAATCTTACCAAAGTTGCCCATTTTATTCCAGTAAATCTCACTCACAAGGTAGCTAACATAGCTGATATTTATATGAGGAAGACAACTCGATTACATGGAATACCCAAAACAATTGTGTCTGACAGAGCTCCAAAATTTACATCAAACTTTTGGAAAGGATTTTTCAAGGGATTTGGAACAAATCTGCATTTTAGCGCAACTTATTATCCAGAGTCAGATGGGAAAACAGAAAGGGTGAATCGGGTGATAGAAGACATGCTAAGAATGTATGTGATGGATAAACCATCCAAATGGGAGGATTATTTGCATTTGGTGGAGTTTGTTTATAACAATGGGTACCAAGCATATTTAAAGATGAGCCCATTTGAGACACTTTATGGCAGAAAGTGCAACACACCTATAAGCTCGAACAACCCAACAGATAGAGCAGTAGTTAGGGCAAAATTACTCAAGGAAATGGAAGAGCAAATAATGAAAATAAAACAGAATTTGAAGGATGCCCAAGACAGACAAAAAATTTATGTTGATAAAGGCACAACTCAAAGAGAATTTAAAGTGGTTGACCATGTGTTCTTAAAAGTAAAGGCCAAGAGAAGTTCCATGAAGTTGGGAAATTGTTCCAAGTTGGCAGCTCATTATTGTGGGATGTTTGAAATCCTGGAAATGATTGGACCTGTAGCACACATGTTTGCCTTACCTACATCAATGTGTATTCATAATGTATTCAATGTATCATTGCTTAAAAAGTATGTATGTGATGTTAATCATGTCATTGATCGGAATGTGATTCAGGTGGACCAAGAATGTGAATTTCAAGTGCATCTGGTGTGCATATTGGACCGGAAGATCAAGCAGCTCCAAAATCGATCCATAGGGCTAGTAAATGTCCAATGGACCTGGTACGGTCTTGAGGATGCAACTTGGGAGCATGAGGATGCTATGTGGGCAGAGTACGTACATCATTTTGAAGTTTTTTGATAGTTTTGATTGTATGTGTGTATATATTGCACTGAGGACAGTGCATAAATAACCGGGGGGGGAATGTAATGCCCCTAGGTCGAACCCAATTGTAAATGTAAATATAAATGTACATATGTATATAAGATGGTGAGCTGTTTTTTTATCAAGTTTTGGACTTAGTTTTGTGCGTGCATTCCATAGTATAGCGCACATATGTAAGTGCGCAAGGATGACACACTAAAAGAAGAGTGTGCACATTCTAGGATTTTGCGCACATCGGCTTAAGTGCGTGATATTGAAGCTAGGGAACCTTTGTATATATATTTGTGTTTGTGTTTTTTTAGGCTGGTGAGCCTGGATGCAAAATGGTTGGTATGCCTGTATTGTAAATGTAAATGTAACCAGACACAAATATTAATGAAAACACATCATTGAGGCAGACCAACCATGTAAAAGAGTATGGGGGAATAAACTACACTAGATAGGGAAAGGGGGATAAGAGTTAAGGATAAGGAGCTAAGCTAAGATGGATTAAGCCCAAAGGAATATTATATTAATATTCCTTAAAGTATAAAGTATGGATAATTATTTTATCCTAAGTTTTAAGGATGGGGACAAGTGGGCCCAAGGTAGTTCTCAACATGACAAGTGTCAAGTTGGGAACATGCATACATATAGTTTGGACTTAGTTCATTTTGTGATCATTTTATCATCATTCCTTCACTCACTTAGTTGTCACTCGTACCTTGTTGTTACTATACATGTACATGTAATTATACCTTGGTTAGCTTTGGAGCTGCACTGGAGAAGTGGGTTGTCAGGCTCGTAGGATGAAGAGGCGGGATGTCAGATCTGTGAGCATTCTCTCTAGGTGAGAGAATTGTTGGAAATTGATTCCTGAAGGTGCCAAACTGCAGCTACAGGGCTCTGAGACTTCCTACCCAGCTTGTTGCCGAAGCCCCATAAAGGAAGTGGGGCAACCGAGGGACTGTTGAGCAGAGAAGGGGCACACTTCCTGGGGTGGGATATGCATGTGGGGAATGAGGGATTGTAGGCTGTTAGTTTGAGTTCACACATGCGACTGAGTTTTTCTATTGTCTAAGATACCTTAGCTGGGCTAGGAATCCTTTACCCAGGTGGAATTTAGTCTCAGCTTGTGGGTGACCCACTGTTGAGGGTTACGAGTAGTGCGATCTAAGGCTGGGAGGAACGTGGAAGGTCTGCACGCATTTGGTGTTCTTTTAATCAAAGATAAATGTCAATTGTGTGTTAATTCATATGTTGCATTAATATTTATGCAATTGTTTTCATGGGTTTTTCCTAGGTTTTTTTGTATGTTGCATGCGTATTTCTGTTATTATTTTGTATGAATCTATGCATGTGCTGAGTATTTTTATGATTTAAATTAGTATTAGAATTCAAAATTTTAAGTGGCATAGCCCAATAGGTGGCTGGAGATGCTACAAGAGTGGCCAAATAAAAGGAAATATGTTCAAAGGAAGAAAAAAACCAAGGAAGCAACCATATCAAGAAATCATATCCTAGTGATATTTTAAAATTTGTACAAAGCTTGTATTTTGTATTGAGTAAATGAAAGTATGGTGTCTTCGAAGTTGTGCATGTGTAATTGAATTCTGTTATGAATTGTCATTGTGTGTGAAGTTTGCATATCTCAGTTATTCAATTTCAAGAACAAATTTATTACATAGTGAATAAGGAGAACCAATTGTTGTTCCTACATGCGGCTACAACCCGATGTGTATGCAGAGTTCATAACTTAGGTTTTCACAATCTCTGTGCTTTGCAAATGAACGGTGGCGATCAACTTGAAGACAATAGCCTACAAACAAAGGGTTATTGAAATGTACGTGTGGCAGGATCCCGTTTGGAACTCATATTGGATATTGTAACTCTTAACACTCATTAGATACATGATACGCTGCTAGGCGAAATCGTGGTTTCATAGCTTGGTTCCATATCTGCCCGACGATAATCCTAAGTACCATATCATCAAGATAGTCGATACCAATACTCTGATATCATGGTTTCGTGCTCATTGTTCTATATCATGCTCCCAACATATCATTAAACATAAGTTTATATGTGTGCATTGTAATCACCGATAAGGCGATACCCGATACTAGATATAGTTAAGCGTATGGTTATAACGATGGTTTTATGGAGGCCAATTGTTGAGTTTAAAATACATGTCTTGTGGAGAATAATCTGTAGTACTCGGGTTTTAATAACTGGGTTATGTAAGCACCTGATTCTAGTATGTGGTCTTATGGAGCTTAGTGTTGGATTTAGCACTTAGTCCTATGCATAGGGAATGAATTAACGTCTAGTTTTAAATACTTGGTTCTTTGCGGGATGATTTAGCACCTTGGTTTTGTGCATCGGTTGTTTGGCACCAAATTTGAAGAGTTTAAACTCATAACTCTGTTGCAAGCTGAGGTCAACACAACATATGGGAACAAAGATTTGATGCAGGATTGAAGAATCAATCTGACTTTCTTGATCATTGAGAACAATAGAATGTTGGTAAAGCTCGTGTTCGACAATAGAATATGCCCTACCTCCATCAGACGCCCTTTAAGGTACAAATTAACTTTGATATTCCTCTATTTGAAGGATAGATATATGTCGATACTTTGGAAAAATGATTAAGTCTACTAGAGGGATATTTCTCTATCCAAAAATTTTCCAACAATGAAAAAATCACCTTCACGCTCCTTAAGGCCCTTCCTTGTGCTAGATATTGGTGGGAGACTTACTGTCAACAACATGTTGAATATGAGTCTACAATTTTTGGGTCAAGACCCACTTGGGAAACTTTTCTTGATGCCCTTAAGGAGCTTTACTACCATGTTGGAAACTATGATGACTAGTAAACGAGATGGACAACTCTGCATCAGGAGAGAGAGCATATGGTGGAAGAGTACACCAACATCTTCCATGCCTTGCGCACAAATTTGGGTATTAAAGAATCCGAGCGACACCTAGTTATGATGTACCGCAGTGGCCTACATAGGTACATCCAAAGAGATATGGAGTTCCTGGACAACTCCTCACTAAGAGTCGCTTACCGATATGTTGTCAATATCGAGCACAAGTTCAAGCAAAAGAATAAGCAGGATTTCAGTTCTGCAAACCCATCGTAACAGAATCCTGGTGAAGGTTTCCCTAACTCTTGCGGCAATAGACAAAACAAGCATGGCCAGCCCCAGGACAACCAGTCCAGGCCACCAACAAAGAAGGGTAATGGGAAGTCGAAGGACACTAGAAAGTGGTGGGAATTCGACAAAATACCTTGGCACAATACCAATGAATGTTGCTCCAAACAATCATTGTTTGTTGAGACAAAAGTCTCAGGGTCAGATGTTGACTCAAACTCTGATTCAGAACCAGAAAAGAGAAAGTAGATCATTGATGTAGAACCAAATGTCACCATCGCTACCATAAAAGTCCAGCTAGAGGAACCAGAGGAGCCTGAAGAAGGGGAGCGCCTCTTTCACTCACATATGTGGATGAAGGGGACCCCATTCCATTTCATCGTTGATAGTTGTAGCTAGAAGAACTTAATCTCAGCAGAGGTCGTCAAGAGGTTGAACCTGACAATGACGCTGCATCCTCAACCATACACCATCGGTTGGCTCAACCAAGGACGAGACATTCGCGTTAGCCAACAATGTCACCTGCACTACGCCATCAAACCCTTCAAAGACGAGGTATTGTGTGATGTTGTCCCTCTTGAAGTTTATGATGTTTTGTTAGAACCACCATATATGTGGAAGCATCATGTTGTTTATGAATCTAGGCCACGTAGTCTCATTATTACTTTGAGAGGTCAACTCTGCAGGGTACCAAAGTCAATCCCAACTATTGCAGTCTCTTTGATCTCCACGAAGCAGTGCAAAAAGGTGGTATCTCATACCAAGAGATTTGTCCTCTTTATGTTATGGGTGGAAGGTAAATAGAAGGTCACTACAACTGCCAAAACCTCTACACGGGGTCTCTCTACACAACAATAGCAAGTGGACAAGATAGTTGAAGAGCACAAAGACATCTTTGCCTCACCTATTGGGGCCATTGCACTGTTAGGTAAAGCACTAGATTTGACACCCGATGCTCCTTTGCCTAACGACTCTGTATAGAGGCGTTATGTTATGGAGAATGAAGAAATCAAATGCCAGATCCAAGAACTAATTCTGAAGGGCCACATCATACCAAACTCCTCACCTTGCAGGAGCCCAATTATTCTAGTACAAAAGAAGGATGGGACATGATGATTTTTTATTACAGAGCCCTAAACAAGATCACAGTCAAGAACTCGTACCCAATCCCCCAGATCGAAGATCTTCTCGATCAACTCAAGGGAGCCAAATTTTTCAGTAAGATTGAATTGAAGTCAAGCTACCATCAGGTGTCAATTGAGCAAATTGATGTTTGGAAGACAACCTTCGAGTCTAAAAAAGGTCTCTTCAAGTGGTTGGTCATGCCTTTTGGCTTGACTAATGCTCCGAACACATTCATGCGACATGATATATTGCATCCATTCACAAACTCTTATGTGGTTGTATATTTGGATGACATCATCATAACATAGTTACCAACTTAACGATAACTCTACAAAGTTCTCATTTTTTGGGGGGTCAAGTTTTTTACCCCATTTTTAAAAATGGTGCTACCGATAGCACCCCCCCTCCCTTTTTAGGTGGTTTTTTGATATTTTAAATTTTCTAATACATAATGTTTCCACTTTTTTTTTTTAAATGCTTATTTTTTCATCTATTTTCAAAAAAATTTTCCCTTTTTTTTTCAACAATGTTTTTAGTCATTTTTCCATGCTTCTTTCAATCTTAAAAATAATTTTTACCATTTACATTTTTGAAAATACGATTGTTCGTCTCCTTAATTAATTTATGGTTCGATACTTTTTTTATATATAGTGAAAAATATCATTTTTAACACATTTTTTACCTTTACGTTAATACATAAAAAAATCATTGTAGTTAAATAACACTAATTTTAAATATTTAGAAAAAAAACATAATTGATTTTTTTTTTGATAAATTAAAAACTAAAAAAAATAACAAAAAAATAAAAAATATATATAAACTAAGCTTAAATGAGAATATATATATATATATATATATATATAAAGGGTAAAAAAAAAATTTATGGTTCAAAAACTTTAGAAAAGTTTAAAAAAACACACACATATATAACCAAGTTAAAACACATAAAATACTAAATTTAATAGAAAACTAAAAAAAAAACCTAAATCACAATTTTTTGGGGGGGTTAAAAGAGTAAAAAAATATCAAATTTAAGAAAATAAAAATTCAGTTATAGTATATAATAATATATTATAATAAAATTATATATATATATATATATATATATATATATATATATATATAGGGTGATGCTAGGCATCCTAGCGCGGGCAAGGATCAGGCCCTTCAACCGATAAACAATCGATGCACCGACTGTCTACTAGTCGGAGGATCGGGGGGCGATGTCAGGCATCGCCCCAGCTCCCATGCGGGCAAGGGCCAAGTCTCGTGGGCTCCCACGAGACCCGACCCTTGCC
>ML780874.1:613251-637904 GCA_009831015.1 Picea engelmannii | reverse complement strand
ATATATATATATATATATATATATATAATATGCACCCACGAGACCTAGCCCTTGCCCATGCAGTGAGCTAGGGTGATGCCTGACATCGCCCCATATATATATATATATGATTTACTTTTTTAAAAAATTTAATGGAATTTGGTATTTTAATTTTTTTTTATAATTTTTTTTAATATAAAGTTTTAAGTTAGGGAATGTTAATGTTTTTTTAACATTTTTTATTTTTAGATCTTTTTTCAATATTTTTTTTTGAAAATTGAAATGTTTTTTAGTATTTTTTGGGTTTTTGTTCATATTTTTTTATTATTTATTTTTACATTTCAAGGGATTGTTTACTTTTTTTTCTTAAAAAACAAATAGATATTTTTTGAAAAAAAAAAATTTTAGTTTTTTTTAGTTTTTTTTCAATTTTTTTAAATGGTTTTTTTTTTTCAAATTTGGTTTTTGAATATATATTTTTAAATGTATTACTTTCATGCCATTATGTATCATGTTGTGTTTGGAGTGATAAATTAAAAATTTTAAAGGAAGCAAATAGGGGTTGATTTGATGATTTTGTTTACAGTAACGATAATTTTGTTTATCATTTTAAAAAAATGTGTTATTTTTATACCCCAAATTTGAAATGGATGTTACTGGTAGCAGTGTTTTTTAATTTGATGGTTGATTTTGAGGTTTTGGTTTTAATGGTATATCTATAAATTTAACATTTTGAAAAAAACATTTTGCTTTATGTAACATCATTTTTATTTATTTAGGTGCCTATTTGAAGGTTTTTTCTGAGCTATTGTATGAATTTTGAAGGCCATGTTTGAAAAATGTTGTAATTTTGACCCCGTTTGAAAAAATGGTGCTACCGGTAGCACCACTTTTTGACTTGGGGGTTGATTTTCATGTTTTTTTTGCAAAAATAACGGTTTCTTGGGCTAGAGTTCTCGTTTTGAGGTCATAGTTCTCATTGAGTCGGTAACTTTGTTTCATATTTAGCAAATCCTGGGAGGAACATTTGGAGCACATTGAGTAAGTCTTGGGCTCCTTGTGACAATACAAGTTGTATCCCAATTTGAATAAGTGTTCCTTGGTCATCCATACAATCCAATATTTGGGATTCATCGTCGATGAGAACGGTGTGCATGTGGATCCAACCAAGATCCAAGTCATCCATGATTGGTCGGCCCCGAAGACATTGACCAAACTCTGCAACTTCTTGGGCCTTACCAACTTCTACCACAGGTTTGTGTTGGGGTTCTCTCATATCGCTTAGGCCCTAGTCCTACTAACCAAGGGTGGAGCGAAGGCCAAGTTTGTTTGGACTGCATCCCAACAAAAAGCATTCGAGGATTTGAAATTTCGCCTCTACTCAACACCGATCCTTATTCTGCGAGACATGCAACAACCATTTGATATTGAGATAGATGCTTAAGATTATGCTATCGATGCAGTCCTCACTCAACATGGGCATCCAATGGCCTATCATAGTGAAACACTAGCTAATGTTGTTCACAGATACCCCACCTACGAGAAAGAGATGTACTCCATTGTGTAAGCATGTCGATAGTGGAAGCATTACATCTTAGGGAAGGAAACGATCATCCACACTGATCATAGGCCTCTGCAATTCATGCAGACACAAGGAAAGTTATAGAATGTTTGCCATGATAAGTGGTCCATGTACCTGCAACAATTCCATTTGAATATGAAGTATAAGAAGGGCAACACCAACCATGTCATAGACTGCCTTAGTCGACCCTTGGTTGTGGCACTAACCACTATTCTTAACTCCTATGGGCATGAGACATCTGGGTGGCCACAATTATACAATAATGACTCACTTTGTTGCTACATATCAAACATTGAGTGCAGGAAGATCAGTTCCAGACTTTCATCTTCAGGATGGACAATTATGCCATATGATACATCTATGTATTCCTTCAAGTGAGCATGCAAAGTTGATTTGGGAAGCTCATTATAGTCAGGCGACATGAGAATTTGGTGTAGACAAAACAACGACAGTACTGCAAAAGCATTTTTGTTGGTCGAAGCTTCGACAAGATGTCCATAAGTACATCGAATCCTGCACTGCCTACACCATTACCAAGCCTGCCATTAAGAAACTGGGGGTGTACACCCCTTTGCCTACTCTAGATTGGCCTTGGGAGTTAATCTCCATGGATTACATGTCTGGTTTACCTTCAACCAAGCATGGGAATGACTGTGTCTTTGTGTTCGTTGATCGATTATCTAAGATGGGAGTTTTCGCACCTTGCAAGAAGAGCATCACAGTCGAGGCCATTGGCAATCTCTTAAATGAACATGTTTGGGTTCATTTTGGAGTCCCATAGACCATTATTTCAGATTGAGACAATAGATTCCTGAGTACTTTTTGTTTCATCTTATGGTCGATGATGGACACCAAGCTGACCAAATCAATTTCCTTCCACCCACAAATTAATGGATAAACAAAGGTAGTCAACAAGATGATTCTCCATATCCTGAGGATGTGCAATTCAAAACATCCATGCACATGGGACAAGAGCCTTCATTATGTTCAACATATCTACAATAGAGCCCTCCACAACTCTATTAGCTAGAGCCCTTTTCAGGTGTGCTTGGGATTCCAACCATTGGCTCCCATCGACGTAGATTTTCCCATTGTAGTGCACGAGAAGAGTCCTCCCATGCTCAGATTGAGGCTAAAAGAGTAGCCAAATTTGTTGAGCGAATCCAACATATCCAACAACAAGTTCATGATATTTTGCAGAAGGCCAACACCAAGTACAAGCAACACCACGATCAACATCGGGTACCACACAAGTTTCACGTGGGAGATAAGGTATGGTTGCATTTGCATAAAAAAAGCCTCGCAAGACCTCATCAGAAGCTATGCCCACTTCGATACGGGACTGACACCATCACCAAGGCTGTGGGTGAGAGTGATTTTGAATTAAGTATTCCTCCTTTCCTTGGATTGCACCCAATATTTAATGTGGAACTGCTTTGACCATATTTTCCACCTCTCCCAGACAATTTAGACGCGGTCGAGTACTTGGCTGCTACATAATTCAATCTTGATTGCATTAAACAAGTGACAATTGATCGGATCATGGACAGTAAGACGAAGGGCACTCGCTAAAAGAACATCAAACTCTATATGGTCATCAAAGTAGGGAAGTTTCTTCACCAGGGCAAGTGGCTCACCAGGAGCCAGGTTCAGCAGAAGTTTCCCCATCTGATGGAGGAACTTGATGCAATTGGGACCATTGTTTCCTAAGGGGGGAGGACTAATCCAGGTGGATATTGGTGGCCACCCACCTATTATAGTAATTCGAAATGGTTCCACATCTTGGCAATTTTTCTACAGTTTTTTTCAGGTCCCAAACTTCTGGAATTGTTTTGATTCCCTAAACGACATTTTTTGACATGGCAGCTCCTAAAAAATGAAGGGGGCTAGTATTGGACCATTCAAAATGTGTAATCCTTGGCTAGGCCTTTCTGACGGTGTACCGAGCGCCCCAAATGAAGATCATATGCAAAAGTTGTGCCCCCAGGAAGTTGACGTATCAACTAACCACATCAGGGCCCACAAACATTTTGGCGCTTCATCTTCTAGGGATGGGGTTTTGGATGTTTAGGGTTTTCTCATTTATGCTTTATGTTAAAAGGCCTTTTCAACCTCTTTGTAATTAACTTCTTGCGAATGAGTGTAGCCAACACATCTCTCTCTTGAGATATAAGCTACCACCATTCTAGCTAGCTTGTGTGCTTCGCATTTTACAATCATTTGTATTCCATACAATCATAATAGAATTTGAGTTTACTTTATTACTGTGTTCCTTGCGATATATTTTGTATTTCCTTGTTATATCTCTGCCTTCATGTCATTCTCAATATAATCTGGATCAAAAGTCCTCTTAAAAAGAACATGACAACCCAGTGCACGGTGGACAAGTGCACTCAACATGTTATGAATGCATAACCAAGAAATCAATACGAGGAGGTTGTAACTGTAACTTTGAAAGATGGACTAAAGAAATATATAGATCTTCAAAGTGTTGTGAGAATAAGAGTGGGACTTTCAAAAATAGACTAAAGAATATTATAAAACTTCAAAGTGCTATGAGAATGGACTCATTGGATAATATTATCATAAATTTTTTATTGTTGGGTGTTTTAATTTTTATTTTTTTTTGTAAGTAAGAGTTGTATAAAAATCCTTCAAAAAACCAGAGTTACAAAAGTCATCCAGAGGTCCAGAATGTAATAACTGAACTGCCCCAAGGGGAAACCAGTTCAACCAGCCAGTAATAGTAAAGACAAATGTTTTAAGCTACCAGTCTTATAAATGATAAAACTTAAACATAAAAACTTAAACAAATAAACAACATATCAAGCATGGTCCTGGCCTCCATGAGGCAAAATAAAGTCAAACATTTGGCTAAAATGACATGAGGACACTTGTGTCGGTCATGCGGTTGGCTTGAAGCACAGCCACATGAATTGGGAGGTGGCGAAGGTCGTCGGGTCCACAACCTCCTCTTCGACGATTGTCCCCCCCCACTATGTGTGCTCATGCATTGAAACACCTATGTCGTCCTCCTTCCTTCCGGCTTTGGACAATGTACCACTCTCTTTCATGGCCTCATGCATGGTCATTTCTGTATCGACGTCGTCGCCAAGCACTTCCTCTTCGACATGTGTACCTCCCTCGTCCATGGCCACGTGCATGGCAAGGCCTGAATCATCTTCGTCGCCAACCCCTGTAGCATCTACTCCTCCATCCCCTGAGTCGCCTATGTTTCCTTCCGTTGCGGCTTCGCCTGCTCCTGGTGTAGAGTGGTAAACCCCTTGCAGAGTGGAGAGCATTTGCAGGAGTGTTGAGGCCTTTCCATCCATGATTTCCATTCGAAACTGGAGGTCGTTCAGGCCTTGTCGCAGCTCAAAGACCAAACCTTGCAGGATAACGATGTTGTCCTGCAATTGTGAGTCTGGTACTGAGTCGGAAAAGGAGTGAGGCCCTGGTTGTGGGCCCAGGAGATTTGGTGTCGGTCCCAGGTGAGGTCGACTGGAAGAGTTCTCTTGCTTGCCAGGTGCACTCGCCAATGAATTTGGTGGGACTGTAGGAGGCAGTAACAAGGATGAGTCCAAGTTGAAAGAGGGCCCTGGGTGGAAACCCAGTGAATTGTCAAAGAGAGAAAGCCATTCCAGCCAAGTAGCGGAGGGCGAGGAGAGGACCGGGAGGTCACTAGGACCTTGTCGTGACTGTGACAGAGAGGAGTGCAAGGAAGATGAAGCGGGTGACGAGTTAGGGGATGGTCCAGGCAGCGGTCTGAGAGCCATTTGTGGCCAGCTTGGCTACCAGGCCAAGCCGCGCCTTGATTTTCCTCTTTTCCTTGGCATTCCTGTGCCGCTGAGGGGGAACGCAGGCCCAGGGAGGAAGCATAGGTAATGGAAGTGTAGCTGGAAGTAATGCAGGTTGTAGGGGAGCTCAGCGAAGGGAGGGAACCTTTGCAAATGCAACTGGAAGGAGGAATGGCGTCGAGGCATCTAAAGGAGGCAAAGGCACACACGTAGAGTAAATTCGAATTCATGGCGTTGTGTCATCGAACAGACAACAAGCTGAGGCCAAGCGACTGAGAGTAATGGTGCATGGGTCATCGCGAGCTAGGCTTAAATGCAAGAAGGTGGCAGGATGGTGTGCCATGCTCCTATCACATGGCCATCACCATGTTGGTTGCTTCGTGCCCCCTCTGGATGACATTTGTCCTGCACTAGCACCCCATCCGGGGGACGGTCGCTAGCTTTAGCTTTCTCCTTGCAATGCTGGAGGATGGGGTGAGTCAAATTGATGGAGGTTTGGCAGAGGAGCTCCTATCCTTCCCAGTTCGTTCCAACATTAGCACACTCGTAAGCGACCTGATTCACCTTTCTCCTTACATGAGAGGGGATGAAGGCCTGATTGGGTTGTGTTAGTAACATTTCTTGTCTGGAGCACAAGAGTATTCAAGTCTGCAAGTCGCAGGAGAAGCGCCCGACCGCAGCACAGTAAAATCTTGTTTCAAGCTTCCAAGCGAGTAAAGGAGCGAAATTATATTGACGACAGTCCAGATTCGTCCATAGGGGCAGATCGGCGGCCGACGGGAAATCACGGATAGCATAATTGCATCGAGATTAGCGCAAAGCAGATCGCGCTCATATTGTGTGCACGGAAGAGTAACAGCCGTCCATCCAAAGGACGCGTGGCGCGAGATCCAGTTGTGTCAACTTTTCGGGAGTCGCGAGTTCAAGGGGTAAAGGTTTTATGTCATTGTACATCTCGAAACCCCGAAATGTCGAAAGCACCCAAAGGCGGGCCCACAATATCGAGGAGCTGTCTCAGCCATCCATCCAAAGGGGACACCTGGCAGCCAGTTGAGCCATCTCGGCGTTTCATCCATCGCGACCCCAAGCCGCAAGGAGCAGCTCCGTCACATTCCCGATGTGCGAGGTGTCGGGAGCGACCATGAATCGAGTCCACAATATCACCGAGTGAGTTTCAGGACCGTCATATCTCAGAGGGACGTGTGGCACCAGATTGAGCCGTCTCGGCGTTTCGCTCATCGCGATTTCGAAAAGCAGGGATTAGCTCCTTCCCATTCGTGAACGTCGAAAGCGTCTTGGGAATAAGCACATGGTCACAGCCCGTGGTCACTTGGGGAAAGAAAGAGCTGTGAAAAGAAGGCCAAAGGGGTCGAATTCAGTTACAGAGGGGATCATCGCGGTCTTCAGGTGCCATCAGATCCGATCTCAATACTGTTTCTTGCTTGGAGTAAATAAAGGCAAGAACGGGTGGTTGAAACCTCCTTTCACTCGTTAAGTGTGAGGTATGGATGGTCTGGCAAGCGGTCTACTCGAAGGGGTCCTGTGTACTGACTTTTCCGAAGAAGCCATGCCAAAGTCCTCGATTAGATAGAGAAGTCTGCACACGCCATTTTGGCCTTTAATGTTTCAGCTACCTCCCCTGCAAAGGCCACGCGAAGTTAAGGAGACGTTTGATGAAGGACTTCTGCCCGAAGATTGATTGAAGAAATGCTACGCCTTGGAGGGCGAGCGCGACTCGGTTGGGAAAATCTGCCTAAGTATATGTACTCAGTTCTTTCATTTTGGCAAGTATCGATGGTTGAGAAAGGCTCCCGATTGTAAAGTTTTGATAAAGCACTGGTTGCGCTGGTTAATGCATATGGCATTTGAGACTTCTTACTTTATGGATGTCAGTTTCTTTCCATCTCTTTGTTTACTGTGTTAGAACAACTCGGAATTGGAGGATCCAGTCGAGTTGTAGCTGTTATAGGATGATGTAGGTTGGATCACTGTAACAGTTACATTGTTTTAATCGGTTCCTGTGATTTTCCTAGCGCTGAACGACTTGGAATTGGAGGATCCAATCAAGTCACTTCTCAGCTCCTGGAAGCTCTGGACCAAGAGGATCTTGGCTTATGAGTTTTTCGTCCTTAAGATTCCAAAGGCCTGTTGCCCGAGGTAGTCTTGCTCACCCTTCTCGCAATTCTCCCATCTACCACCCTTTAATCATCTACTGACGGAAGTTGGATCAAGACCTCCCTTGTTGTCTACATACCAGACCCAGTCTCCTGTGTTAAAGCTGTATCTTCTTGAGTTTTTATCCATTCGATCACCCATTCAAAACTATCGTGACATAAAACTGATGGGCATTGGGCTCTGCTCCTGCAAGCAATCCAGGGGTGACTTATGACGCTAATAGGTTGAATGAAATTCACAATTGTCCTTAGTCCATGAGATAGTCACCAGCAAGGTGAGATTCACTCTGGATCAGTTCCATTCAGGATTTTTCCAAAGAGATTGATAATGATTAGCGAGTCTCCCTCCATAATTAACTTGGTGAGGTTGTGCTCAATTGCTAGTTGCAAACCTCTGGTAAGCCCCCATAGATTTGCAGTGTTGTTCGTGGTGTGGCCTAAGCTACCCACGTTGATGAGAAGAATGTTCCCCAGGTGGTTTCAGAAAACCACTCTAAATCCTACCGCCCCTGGATTACCCTTGGATGCTCCATCAAAGTTGAGTTTGATAAAGCCATCCAGAGGGGGAGACCAGTGTGTGGGGTTGCCCCTAAAAGTCTGAGTCAGAGGAGGGAGGGGCGGGCCCTGAATTGGGTTGAAATTCCAATGTTGCAAGATGCTTTGCTTCTGAATTGGGCAATTTAGGTCCATTTCAGTCCAATGTTGTAGCCATATTTTTTCCAGAATGTTGCTACAACTTTGATTCCAACAGTGTTGCCAGGGGAGCTAGTCATTCCTGAAGATCCTTCTGTTTATTTCCTTCCAGATTTGCCAGAGGATGAAGCCTAAGAGCAGTTGCCAAATGTGGTTGAGAATAGGTGATTGAAAAGCCACATCTCTCCACTCTTCAATGGTGTCGTTGATGTTGTCCCTTTTGCGGTCCGAAGTACGCATGATTATCGCACATTGATCCCAGACTTGAGTGGTACAGGGGAAGGTGTTAAGGAGATGATTCATTGTTTCTGCCTCTTCCCCACAGAGCATGCAGATGGACGGGCCAACAACCCCCCTTTTCGTTAGGTTATCCCAGGTGAGAATGCTTGCATGAGTGACCAGCCAAAGGAAAAGACTGATTTTTGGCCAATACTTTAGGGACCAGATTTTGTTCCATGCTTTCCTTGGATGGAAAAGATTGGAGCACGTCTTGATGGTGTAGGCCTCTTGTATGTTGAAGGTGCCCTTCGGTGAGTGCCCCCATCGTAAGATGTCCTCACCTTCCAGAGTGGGGATTTTCCGCACATTGATTATGTTGAGCCAAGGCTGAAGATCCACCTGTACCTCTATATGCAGCTCCTCTTCCATTGATTTCCATCATCTCCAGGTGGTTTCTGTTGGGTTGTCCTTCCAGTAGTCTGCCACTTTTGTCAGTCCCGCCTACGTGGTTGGGATGCTGAAGGTGTCAGCCCAGGCTTCTTGCTCCAAAATAGGTAACTATTGCCACACATCTTTCCAGAAAAGGGTTGCTTGACCATTTCTAATTTCCCAGAAGGCGTGATTGATTACAAGATGCCGATTATGCTTGGATGTCGTCCAAATTAGGGAGCCTGGGTTGTCTCCGTTCCATCTGATTAGGTTTCTTTCCACCATGTTAGGAGTGTACTTTCTTCTCCAAAGTTTGGCCCAGAGGTCTTGAGGCCTTTTCAGCCATCTCCACTAGCCCCCCTTGAGCTTTGGTTCTACAGAGCTTGTCCCAACTGATTAGTGCCAACTTTTTCCTTGTTTTGAGGCCCTACCAAAGAAAGTTTCTCTACAAGGTTTTGATAGCATTAAGGACAAAATTAGGGGCGACGAGGGCTGAGAAGGTATAAACAAGCAAGGCTTGAAGCACAACCTTGAGGAGAATGAGGTGGTTGGGGAGATTGAGAGCTCGGTAGGTCTAAGAGGTGAGTCTTTTTTAGAAGGAGGAGAGGAGGTGTTCCCATGAACTGTTCTTGAGGGTGTTGTCCAACAGGGGGATACTAAGGTATTTGGATGGAAGGGAGCTTCGGGTGAAACTCAAGATTTCAGAAATGTGGCGCTGAATCAGAACTGGGGTGTTGAAAAAGAAGATCTGGGACTTGTCTTTGTTAATGTTTAGGCCTGAGGCGTCACAAAAAATTTGAAGGATGGAGAGCAAGGAATGGGCCTCTGAGACTGTGGGGGAGCCCATCATCAGAGTGTCATCAACAAATTGGTTGTGAGAGATCGGAGGATTGATGCCATGCAGTGGAAGGCTTGCCAACGCTTTGTTCGCTATGGCAGCCTGAATGGAACGACTAAGACCTTCTGCCATGATAATAAAAAGGAAAGGGGAAAGAGGATCGCCTTGTCTGACTCCTCTGGAGGCGGAAAAGGGATGAGAAGGGACACGATTGACCAAAATTGAAAAGAAGGCAAAGGAGGTGAGGTTCAAGATCCAAACGAACCAGGAGGGGTCAAAGCCAAAGGAAAGGAGCATCACATGCATGTACTCCCAACTTAACTTGTCAAAAGCTTTGGAAAGATCCAGTTTTAAGAGCATACCTGGCATGTGAGTCTTCTACAGGGAGTGTATCACTTCGTGCGCTAAGATAACACTGTCCAGAATTTGCCTATCTTCCACATAGCCTGATTGCTCCGAAGAGATGATCAAGGGGAGGATAGGCTTAAGTCTTCCTGCGATAACCTTGGTTAGCATCTTGTAGATGACGTTGCAGAGAGCGATTGGCATGAATTGCTTAGGATGATTGACGTGATCCTCTTTGGGAATAAGGGTGAGGAAAGTTACGTTGAGGGTCGGGAGGACCTGCCTTGAGACCCTGGAGTCTTTGATGATTTCCCATACCTCCTCCCTGATCATTTGCCAACAGTGATGGAAGAAGTCACTGGTGAAGCCATCCGGTCCCAGGGCCTTCCCTTTGGGGGTGTCCTGTAGAGCCTGGTCGACTTCCTCAAGAGTGATGGGCTGAAGCAGAGCGACATTATGTTCCTGCATGATTAAGGTGGGTATGTGTTGCATGACCTTGGTGATGGCTTGAGATCTGTTCTTTCGAGGTTCTGTCAAGAGATTTTTGTAATAGGCAACCAGTTCCTCTTCCAGGTCCTCATGGGCTTGAATGATTTGTCCATTGTTGGAAATTAACCGTGTGATGTGATTGGTGTGTCTTTATTGAAGGGTGGACCTGTGGAAAAACTTGGTGTTTCGGTCGCCCTCCTTGAGCCATTGGATGCGAGATTTTTGTCGCCACAGGATCTCTTCTTGGGCTTTCCTTTCTTCCAGTTGTTGGCTTGTTGTTGCTTCGTGTGCCTTGAGGTCTTCAGAGATCCCTTGCTCCCATATTTGTCATTGTACAATGCTCATTTGATTCGTTAGTTACTTTTGGACCTCGAAGATGTTGCCAAAGGTGCGTTTGTTCTAGATCTTGAGTTGTTGGTTGAAATTTTTAAGTTTTTGCTGGAAGCGGTACATCTTGGAGCCGTAAGGTACGTCCGCCTCCTTCCACCAAGAATGGACCTTCTATTAAAAGTTTGGGTGACTAAGCAAGAACTGTTCCATCTTGAAGGATTTTCTACCTGGGGTGGTCGGTATGTCTAGCCATAGCTGGATAGGCCAGTGCTTCGATCCATGAATGTCCAGTATGCTCGCCTCCAGAGCCGTGCCTTCCAACATGAGGGAGTCCGAGAGTAGAAAACAGTTCAGCCTGCAAGTTATTTGATGAGTTCCGGTTCTTTGGTTTGTCCAGGTGGAGGTGCCATTGGAGGTTTCTAAGTCGATGAGGTTTGAGTTGTCTATGAGATTCTGAAAATCTCCAGATTCTGGTTCCAGACGCCTTGTTCCTCCCCTTTTCTCGTCCAGATTGCGAATCATGTTGAAGTCTCCTCCTAAAATCCATTTGTTCTCGTCGGTTAGGATAGCCAGGTACTCCAGATTCCGAAGGAAGGCTTGCTTATCCCTAGAGTTGGCTGGTCCATAGACATTTGTGAGGTAGCCTGGTTTGTTAGAGCCAATGAGTTGGTAGGCTGCTGAGATGGACCATTTGGTTGTGAATTTTTTTTCCAAAGTGACTGAGCTTGGATTCCAGAGTAGAGCTAGACCCCCGACTGTGCCTATGGCCGCCGTTGATATCACTTTCCCTTGCTTCCAGTAGTAGGGGAGAAGCTTGTCCATGTCCTCAATGGCACACTTTGTTTCTTGGAGCATCATTATGTCTGGTTTCTTTGCTATGATCAGATCCCGTAGCAGCTTTTGCTTACTATGATCGTTGAGACCTTGTATATTCCAGGAGATGATCTTCATGATGAGGAAGGGGAGGGGAGGTGGGGGAAGTTGTTCGAGATGAGATGGATATGATCGGAGTTCACCATGAAGTGTCCTATCTCTTGTATGAGCTTGCTCGTTGATTTTCTTCCTCTTTTCTTTTCGTCCTTTTGAGTTTTGTGCTGTTCCTTATGTGTATTTCCTTGTATTCCCAATCCTGCGGTGGATCCTGCTGAGGAGTTGAGGAAGACCTTGTGGACTTTTTTGAGTTGATCTGGGGGTATCGTGTAGAGTTTCTGGTGCCGATAAGCGTGTCCCAGATGCTCCAAGTCGACACCCTCCAATTCTTGCTCATCTAGGTCCATCTCAACATCTCCATCCTCAAGTTCTGTTTGATCCATGGTTTTAGTGTTAGAGCAGGTTGGAGAAGTCGAAAGGTTTGGTTCTAGGGCTTCCCCTGCTTTCCCTTGTCCTGTTTGCTAGGGTGTTTTCTCTGTCGGCGCAGCCTGTGAGGCTGATGGGTTCTCTGATTGATTTTGCAGAATCTCATATTAATTGCTGGTGGTCGGATCTTTGTTTGCTTGGGCTAACTGCTTCCGTCCTCCTTGTTTGCGCTTTCCAGGCACTTGAATGAAGCCATCTTTGTTTTTGCTGGCCTTTGGGTTACCATCTTTGTTTGTTGCATTGAGGGGGCAATCCCTGAAGAGATGCCCGTGCTCATGACATTTTCTGCATAAGAGCATAATGTGTTCATAATCAATGATTTGCAGCCAGTCCTCATCATGATATTCTAGGGAAATAGATCCTGGGAGTGGCTTGGCTATATTCAGGTAGACGCAGATGCACACATAGGAGGTGTATCTTCTTTGTTTCGTGGCCTTTGAGGATTTGACATACACTCCAATGGTGTTGCCTATGCCGACCAACACCTCTTCCAACCAGAACTCTCGCGGCAAGGAGTATAGTCTGATCCATACTGGGGCATGCGCAAAGTCTTCTATTTCAGGGCTAAATTTCTCTATCCAAAACCTCAAAAAGAGCCCTGTTGAGTTGAAAAAATACGGCCCTCCGTCGAAAATGTGATTTCTGTCTTCTAGGTTATGCAGGATAATGGTGAAGAAACCCTTGGATCCCAGTTGTAGATCATAGTGTCCCTTGGGATTCCACCATTGATGTATGCATTTAATTAGGTCACGTTCTGAGGGCCATAGCCCTAGAAATTTGCCCACTAAGGCATAACCTCTCATATATTGTTTGTGTTCCTCGATCCAGGGTGTGCTAATGATGTATTTCGGGGCTTGTGGTGCTCGTGGAATGCATTTTCCCGGTAGCCATGGCCGTGACGCACGTGTTGATATCGACGTTTTCCCTAAATCTATATCCATTTCTTTGTCCTTGAATGTTCCCTCGGATAATAACTGTGAGCGAAGATTTGGAGGAGGCTTGAAAGTGGGGCGCCTAGAGCCTCCTCCATTGTTTCTGTTTGCCGTTGCTTCACTGTAGGAGGGGCCTCGTGGCCCTCCCTCGTTCAGAGTCATGAAGCCCCTGCAGGGGCAGTCAAGTGAACAAGAACAACATAAACCCTAACCCTAACCTAGCCCAACTCTCCCACTAATTCTTCTTCCATCCCCTTGGGTGTTTTAATTTTGTAGGTTGAAGTTTTATGAATTATAAACCTTACTGTAGCTCAAAAAAAACTTTAGGCAATTTTTTTCTTTAAAAATTTAGGCTAATTAGGTTGGATTAGCCTTCAACGTGATGGTTGCATTGAAGTTGACGTGAAGTGGATATCGATGTCGACGTTAATGACATTGACATGAAGTTGAAGATGACATTGTCGACATAAACATGAAGTGGTCATCCACATCAACAAGTTCACCATCGACATGAAATTCACTGAAATCAAAGTCTATCATTTTATTTGGGAGTTATACTTAACTTTTAATATTAATTTTTAAGTCGATGTTGATATGTACCTTGACTTGTATTATAATTTTATCAACTTAAAATTTAACAGTAAAAGTCAAAGTGAGACCTCCATTTTAAGTTGTTTGGTGGTCATCTTAGCGCCACTAAACTTGACAGGAAGAAAGTAGAACTTGGGGTAATTTTCAATGTTCAACATACATAACATATTTTCAACATTTCAACAATTAAAGATTACCACCTTTAGATTCTTGTAGGTTTTTCCTCCTTCACTCCATGAACCACATAGACAAATACGTTAATGAGGTGACACTACCATGTACATTGTTTTTTTCAAGGAAAAAATCATCATTTATATTTAAGGAGAATTGAAATCAAACTTTTCATTTGCCTACCGACACTTACAAAGCAAAAAGTGGAATATGGCTTTAGAAGCCTTCTATTAATGACACGATTAACAAATTCCAAAAAGGAACCATCTCCCAAAACCTATTAGATCCTAGAACATCTGTCAATATTATATATCAATAAGCCCCAAGTTTTTAATCCTTGTTACATGAGTATGCAAAATACATTGAAAACTGAAAATACATATTTAAAAAAACAATAGAATTGTGTCCATTTATATGATAAACAACTTTGACCAACAAATGTTCAAAAACCCAACAAAAATGATCTTCCTCTTTTACATGCTTCAAAGACACAAAGAATCAATAAACTTTTTTTGGATCAAGTACTATGTGCTTTGATGATGGATTACTATCCATCTCTAATTTCTTCATACACAACCTTGCCTTCTGCCACTTGATGACCCTCTTTTGATAACTTGTTTTCATCCCTATCCCATTCCTTGTACACATGAATATATGTAATTGTATTAAATTTCCTTGCCACTTTCTCCACTTGATCCCCTAGTTTTTTAGAGTGAATATTTAATAGTTGGCTAGAGCCATCCATCCACTTAATGAACAATTCAAAATCACCATTAATTTGTATAGTCTTTATATTCTTCTACAGGGCAGCTTTTAGAAGTATCCTCAAGACCATAAGTTCCGCAGAGTTATTGGATCTACTCCCCAATGCTACCTTAACTTTAAAGAAGTGAGCATCACATAGAAATAAAACACAACTAGCGCTACTTTTCCTTTGATAGTTAGCTCCGACATTTGCCGTACAATTGACATTTCATATTCTAAGGCTAAAGCTCTTATTTGATGGGTCAGGTCACTTGAAAGGATAGAACCCCCTTATCCTCAAAAGGCAATTGGTTTCTAGCTAGCCATATTCCCCAGCATGTCAAAGAAGGAACAACCCTCCACTCTTTTAACTCCCTCTTTCCCCATCAATTTCTAAGGCATTGTTCCACTATATCACCTACCCATCCTCCCCCGAAGCACTTGAATTAATCAACTTTTGCTTACAATTGCTTGATATAAAGAGCATTTAACATGCATATGATCTCTATCTTCATCACTTCTTTTGCACAATAAACATGTCCTAGGACCTTGCTTTGCTCTCTTCTGAAGATTTTCCTATGTTAGGACTTTGTTTTTTAATGCCAACCACATGAAAATCTTTATCTTCTTTGGAGCCCTAAACTTCCATAGACCTTTCCATGCCATGTACATTGCTTATGATGAAAGTAAGGAAATAACACATGTATAATCAATTAGAAAAAAATATGTTGGGAATTTTAGGTAAAAGTAACATGGCACGCTAAGGGACTACTATATTGTCCAATAAAATATAATAGAGCGATTAAAATTTTATCCCAATGAAAGAGAAATCCATGCCACCCAATATCAAGAATGTTTACAAGACTTTGCAATTGAAAAATAATAAAAAATGAAGATGCTATATTAACATATAAACAAAGATGCTATATTAACATATAACAATGTCTTTTATCAACATAAAACAATTGCTTTTTTAGATCTAAGAGAATCATAACTCCTTAGGGATTAAGTAGACAAAACCCAAGTTCAAATCCAACTTGAAAGAAAGTTATGTTAAAACCCAATTAAAAAAAAACATGTTTATGTTTAAAGGATAAGGTTGCAACATCCTCCTCTACTTTAAATGTATAATGTATTTTGATCAATTCAAAATCAACAAAACTTAAATTATGACGAAACTCTGCCTTTACCTGAAATTAAAGAGACAACCTATCAAAACAAGTGTTTAATCACTGGAAATTGGTTTTTTCAGCAACTTAATATAAATAGGCGTTGAGAGAATACTTTATCCTTCGAGTAGTTTATCCTTTCATGACACCATAGATTTAGTTGAGTGATGTTTTATTCCAAAATTTGTCCTGGTTTTAGCGACGGTGACGTCGGGGGTGTCCGAAGTATGGGTGTTTGTTGACTTGCTCTTCTTCATTTGCAATTGCCCGCAGGGCGTTTTTACCCCCCGCGTTCGCCTCCAATCCAAACTTCATATAATCTCTTCTCTCGATTCGATCGGCCAATCGATTGTAAAGCACCCCACATGAATCACATGCTGTCTTCCACCTCCAAATTCGGCAGAGCTGCGATGGAGTAAGTACGCTGCCACTCTCCGTCAAATAAGTCCATATCTGCAGGGATTTTCTGGCGAACAAGAATACGACGACGATGGCGATGATTGTTAGGGATGTGGATGAACGAGGCGGGCTGTTATGCGAATGCTGATAGCCGCGTGTGGGCGTGCCAGAGCCGCACGCCGTCCAAGGGACCGTTCCGATGGTGCGGCGCCATGGTTGGCAGCTTCCTGCCCATTCATTCCAGGTTACATGCTCTCCTTCTCATGAACTAAATCGTTGTTGCCCTTGTTACTTGTTTTTCCCCTAAAACCCGAGTACAGCAAATGTCATGAATTTACAGCATTGTATAAAGACATTAAAGGCAAAATGGAACTTAGGATAAAGGGGAAAAATTGTAAGGAATGCAATTGGTTTTGGGTTTTGTAATATTGAAAATATTGATAGGGTTTATCAGGTTTGGCAAGGGCTAGAGTATTATACATTTTAGCTACTGAGTAGCATAGGATGAAGGGTTAGGGTATTAGGACAGTCTCTTGTTTTTGTATAGTCCAATCATGGGTGACCATAAGATCCTATTGCCAACAGGGCATTGGTTCACTGGTGAGATGATGGAGTACTAAGCCGTTCACCATGATTCCATTGTCGTTGTGGTCTGCCCCATCTGAATGGCATGAGATTCAAAGGCACAAGGCCAGGTGCAAGTCCATGTTGATTTTGCAGAAATAGTTACTCCTCAAACCTGACACCTAAGCCAAAGGAGGTCTGCTCTATGCAGTGCAGCCTCTCAGGGTGTGCTTCTTTAAGCACTTCCAACATATAAAGAAAGAATTAAGATCTCGAAGAACTTCCAACAAATGAAGAAATATTTAAGATCTTATTGGTATGTAGATTAGAGAGCCAATTTATCCAGCATGCTCTGAGTACCATATTGGATATCAAGCATTGCCCCTGCCTTATGCGGGTTATTTCTTCTTATAGGTTAATTGTGTGATGAAAGGAATGAACTTGTTTTTTTTTAACTGAAACTAGGAAATATTATATTAAAAAAAAGCTGTAGCATAGCTAAACAACGAGAATACAAGTACTACAATCCTGAAATTTCATACAAAATTGGCAGCTCTTGTATGCCATAAAAGAGAGCTTGCAAAGGTCCACAATTAATACATCCCAACAATCCTTGCAGGTATACTGCATAAGAAAGACACTTAATATTTTAATTGCTTTACAAAACATGTAGATTAATGAAACACATGGTGGCCTAAGTTGCAGGAAACACTTAGTTTTGCCACGTCCCAATACCTGAAATGTCCAGAAACGTTGAAACGGGTATGAAATGCCACTGGCTGTATTGTATGATGTTTTCAGATTTATAGGTAAAATAGATGGATGGATGGAGAGACCTCGAGCCTTTATTTATAGGAAGAATAGTGATTAAACCCCCTTGACATGGTCTTCAAAATAGTGGTTAAAGATGACCAAATCAAGTCTAAGAATAACAATTAGGGTTTAGAAATGTCCACTTATAAGTACTTTCCCTTTTTGGCAACTTTGGGCTGAAAACAATCAAAATTGTGATTTGATGGAGAAATGCAGCTTTTGGGGGCACTTTTGACACTAATAGCGCATTTTTAAATTATCTGTGCTGGTCCTAATGGGTCAAAATTAAGATTTGTCCCAATAGCTTCCAAAGGTCTAGTGGAGTTGGAAAATGAAGTGAAATGGATGGTAAACATGTCGATAATGGTGTATTTTAATAAAACTCGTGGAAATGTCACAAGTGGGCAGTTTTTAGGTGATAACAATGTTATCATCCGGTGTGCAATTATGATCCCTTTAATAATTGAGTTGGAAATTCTCCTCATAGTCCTCTAGGAATTCACTTTATCCTTGGATCATTCCAAAGATCTCATCTCTAGTATCCTTGGCCTTACAATGGCCCCTATACTTTTCAATGAAGGTTTGCTTCATTTGTTCCTAGCTTCTGATGTTGTTTCCATCTAAACTCATAAAGGACCTCAAGGCTGATTTCCTCACCAACTTCTAAGTCACTGTTCCACTATATCACCTACACATCCCCCCCGAAACCCTTGAATTAATCAACTTTTGCTCACAACTGCTTGACATAAGAGCATTTAACAAGCATATGATCTCTATCTTCATCACTCGACGTTTTGTACGTGTTTTGACAACATTTCATTTAACAAGCATATGATCACTATCTTCATCACTTGGCGTTTTGTACCCAGTTTGGTAGTGTTTCTAGATTTGGAAACACCGTATGGTATAGTCAGTGGCACTTCCAAGGCATTTTGGCCATTTCTAGTGACGTTTTGGGCACTCTTTTGGAAGTTTCCGAGCCCACTTAAGTGCTCGAGAGGGGTGTGGGACTCATAGGAAAATATCGCCCTATCTATGCCAATGACCGTTTAAGACAAAATAAAGATAGGGGATTGAGCTTTGAGGACTTTGTCACTTTGGTAATTAATGGTAATATTAAATACTCAAAGTAAAAGTTGACATTCTCCTTTGAAAAGGTAAGGTAAAGGAGAACGCCAACTTTTACTTAAATTTTTTAACATTACCATTAATTGTTTTAGGATGTTTGAGAGTGGTTCCAACCTCATTGGACTTCATATGGAGAAAGTAGAATTTTCATATCCCATTTAGAATTTAGTAAACTTAACAGTTTTCAAGATTTTAGGGTTGACAGTATTGTAGCGTTTCCATTGGATTCTATCATGTATGATTGTATGGGATTGGCATTAGTCAAGCCCACCAAGCTATGGGATTTTTCATCATGTAATCATCTGTGAGAGTTCATATAGAGATGTGTCTCCTTCTAAAATATTATTTATGTGTATCATTCTTATTTTCTTGCAAGAAAATGTGTTATTTAAAAAAAACTATATGTCTATATTTTTGTATTTTTGATATACTGTGTATTCTCCACGTATCCATTTTTTGGGGGTCATGTTTCCAGGCCTTCCTATTTTGGAAACTTGTACATGTTTTGTGCAACTTAGATGGTGGTTGTTAACTTCTTCTTGCCCTATTTTGGAAGGGAGAGAGTTTTGGTGTCCAATTTTCATTTCTTCTAACATTTGATGTATTGTCTCCTCCTCAAGATTTGCTTGAATAGAATTGGTTGACATCTTGTGATTTGAAGCTGTAGAGTGAGAATCTTTGCTAATATTGATGACCGTATTCCTTAAAATATTGCATTCTGCTTCCAAGACATCTATTTTCTACTTTTGTTGAACCAAAGCATTCATAATTGTTGCATTTTGTGAAGTGCATTGATGTTCGTTTTCATGGACCTTGGAGGTCACCGAGAAAAGAGAGGTTCTATTGCATTGTATGGACTCTTCGTGCCTTTTAAGAACCCTTCAAAACTCTTGGTCTTCGTTATAGTCCATTGATGCTACACATAGAGAAAAGGTGATTGGACATTATAGAGTTGTGAAATTCAAAATGATGCAAAGTTGCCACATGATAGCCTTGAATCTAACACACAGAAAGGGCCTCTTGCTTCACAAATTGAATGTCAAAACTACTAAGGCGCTAGTTGTCTAGAGATTTCTGAAGCCAGAATTAAAAATGCCAATGCATCCAAAGCCAAATAGAACTAGTGAAGCATATCCCAAAAGGGTAATGACTAGTGCTTTGAGTGATGGAAGTTGACTATAAATAAAATCACAGAGCTAGAGGGATGAATACCAAAAAAGAGTTGAGGAGAAATTGCTAGGAGATAATAGAATAAACGAAGTAGAGAGACTGCATGTTGAGCATAAATAAATTCGAAGAACTAGAGCGCAAAAATACCTATCCACTCTGTTGCCACCTAATACACACCTCGAGTAACGTGGAACAAATCTTCAATCCATTGGGTGTGTCCTTGGGGGCAAGTCTCGAGTCGAGACACTGTCACTCAATGCTCGACTCCTCCGTCTAGGACTCTAGGCCAACTCCTAGTGAAGCCAAGGGGTGTAGTCCCTAAAAAATAACTAAGGCTAAGTAAGCTAAGTACATAAAAGAATTCTAGGAGTTTATTCAAAGCAAGAGAAATATAACAATCTAGTCTAGTAGCATATATAATTCATTCATTCATTCATAACATAAGTAAACGAAATACATTCAACCACGAGTTACTTCAAGATAAATGGAAATAATTAAATTGCAAGTGCTTGATTTAAAATGCTCTCAAAGTAAAGATTGAAAGTAAAATAGACCAGTGCCAAATAATGTGATAAATGCTGCTGGAATGAAAGATGTATTGGAGTGCTCTTGACACTTTTATTATTAAGGTGAATTGCTTAAGTTAGTGAGTTTATTTGTGCCAACACATGTACATGTGATTGCAAGAAAGGAAATCTAAGCTTAATGTTTGGCCCTTTAGATATTATTTCTCAATTTGGGTACAAAGAACAATGGCGGAGGTCCAACAAGGAGAGAACACATCTCATTAACGAATATCCCCGACTTCACACACACGTTCAATGTATTGTCCAAATGAATAATAATAACTATTGGATTTTCCTATTAGACTAAATCCACATTGACTAGTTCCCGTTCTGATGGGTCACCCATATCAAGCTAGGCTTGCAAGGGTTTAGAGCATACTAGGGCTACCGAGGGGATGGTTTATTACTCTTTGCAAAAATGAAATGACTAAAAAGGAAACTAATTTAATCTAATCTAGAAATTGAAATGTTTGTAGTGTGTGTGTTTATTTTATCTTTTTAAGTTAGCAAAATTTTAAAGCATATGGGAAGCACCATGAAAACGAGACTAGAGACACGGTTCCCCCCAGGGTAGGGGGGTTTGAAATGGGCGATGGGTAGCCCACATATTTCTTTGAGATTACAATTTATTTTAGAAGTGTTTGTGGTCCTTTATAGATTACTAATTAGAGAACCACAAACTTACAAAAATGAGAAGAATAAATGTTAAGGAGGAAAGTAAGATGTCTTGGGTGGTCCTGGAAGCTCTGGATCTGCGAAAATTTGCCAACACCTCCTCCTATCTGCTCACTAAACCTGCAAAAACAGCAAGTAAAAGAGCCACAAAGATGCCCAAAATGCCTCTGGACAACTTGCAAAAAGTGTCAGACTTGAACTAGAAAAATGCTAAATTAAATATATACTAAAACTAGTAAACTACAACTAAAAAAGCGAAAACCAAGCTCCCTTGGTGTCTTTTGTTTGCTGTTCAGAACAACAAACAATTGGCACTAAGATTGCCAAATATTGAATTAGAAGCTCTTAAAAAAGTTCTATCTTTTAGCCTTGAGATTTAAAATTAGAACGAAATTGCTAAAAGAAGACTTTCCAAGCTAGATCTAGTGCAAATAAAGAGAACTTTGAAAGAAAAAATAGATCTAACTTCTAAGTTGCATGCAAATCAAGATTTAATTTAGATTTAACATTAAAAGACAAAGTCTCTATCTTTCATGCAAGCAAAGTAAGTGACAAGAAAATATTTTGATTCTTTGAGAAGAAGAAATAGGAGAAAAGCTTGCTTATGAGGAATCCTTGGGCAATGGAGTCCTTTGATGGAAAGTCGAGGGACTTTTGTTCCAAAGAGGCTTGAAGATTGTGGAGGATTGCACTCAAATGCCCTACCTATCCAAGCTTGAGAACCTGAAAGACTTAGCCAAACTTGCCAATAATTTCATTAAATATGGAAATTCCCTACACATGAAATCTAGATCACATGTTACTTAGCATAAATAGACATGTAAATCTGTAATTGCATATGCAAAGAGTAATAAGATCAAATCAACAACATAGTTAAAGAGATATCATTACTCAAGGGCCAATTAACGAAATAAAATGGAAAGCAACGTAATCTACAGTTACCTCAATGATTACAATGAACAATATAGATCCACACAAGTAGTACCATCCATCATATGACCTCCAAAGTCTTTTTATTCCAAATATCAAGAGTGTTACAACAATATTACAACAACAATACCACAAGAGTTTCTCCCAAACTCCAACTTCTAACTTGACAAAGGGAGAGGTAGCTTGCTTAAATAAGAGGAAGGGCACATTCTTCAAGGAGGGAGGACGCACCACTTGAAGGAGAAGTACGAGACACATGTGAATGGAAGAGTGCCACCACTCCAAATAACTCCAAGAGGACACCACATTTGAGAACAAAGGATAGAGGGAGGTCACCGCCTCTCAAGTGGTAGGTGCCTCTCTCTAAGAGTGTGCCACCTCTTGAGAGGGGGGCACACCTCTTCCTTGAAATCTTCACCAAGCACATGTGGGCTGCCACATCACTCAACTTAAACTCCACACAACTCACACTCATGTGCCACATACTCCCAGTGAAGCTTAGTTGATTGAAGACAAGCTAGAAACATGTTTTGACATGTTTCCTTAAAAATAACAATGCTGATTTTTTGTCTTTTATTTCCCTTTTGAGAGACAAATTGACTTTTAGTGATTAAAAATCACTATTTTCACTCAACAAAGGGGGTACGTAGGTAAAGTGGGTACTCTAAGCAAGAAAAGGAGTACCCCCAAGGCATATGATGCCTCCTAGTACCACTTATTGAACTTATACATAAATTACAATTAAAATATCCCGTTTTGCGGGAAATTTTTTATTTGCTAAAAACATTAAAAAAAACCTAAGGGGGACTTAGCGCATTTCCATAAGACTCAAGAGTGATGACTAGCATGGTAATATACATTAGACACTAGACTTAGACAACTTACTAAGGCCTAACCACTAGGACATACTCCATCTTTGGAGGATATTGAGTGAAAAAACTTACAAATTATAACTCGTTTATGCAACAAGATATAATTAACAAGTACAAAAAACACTCTAGAATAATGTACTAATGACCAAGTCTTAGGGGGCTAAGTCTTTTACAAAGTTCATCATGCTAGCTCATCTTATTACAATTCCCACATGGGGGTATGGAAAATGCGTGATGAAGAAAAAGAAGAAGCTGAAGGGCCACAATGGTCGGCTGGAATTCTAAACTTTGAATTTGAACAAGTAATTGTTCAACTTTGACAGCTCAATTGCAAGTCCATCCTAGTGCAACTTGGAGGGTAACACACTCAAAACGCCTTGATGTTGAAGCCTTCAAACAAAAATTTCGATATACCAACTAAAGACCGAGAGTAACTCTTACCAGGTAAAGTCCAAGTTGAATGTCCTTGCTTCACTCGACGTTGTGAGATTCTTCCCTACACCACTTCATTATCCCACCTTGCTGAGAAAATCCCCCATGGATGGATTCAATAGACACGATCAAGTTTAATTTGAGCATGCGAGTGGGGGGTGGGCTTGGCCTTTCGGATCCCATCGCCTTGCTTGAGGTTTGATAGGGACGTTGTTGAGACAAATGGTGGTTAAAGGTGATGTCACATGTATTCATATCCATAACCTTAGGAACTTAAGGAATTACATAATGATACAACCCCTCATTTTTCCGTAGAGTCCCTTGATTTAGGGAGGCGCCCTTGTTGGCTAAGGAATCAACTTGGAAGTTGAGTTCTCCAAAGTTTGGAAGTATGAGACCTTGTGCAAGCTGTTGACCTCCTTATGGATTCGAGCGCTAATTGAAGCGAGCTTGTTATTAGATGGGATTGATTTCGAGACCATCAATTTGATAATTACGCTTAAATCTCCTATGACAGTTAGTGATTTTATACTAGATTCCTTAGCCAGAAGAAGACCTTGGTAAAGAGTACAAGGCTCTGCTTTGTTGTTTGTGGACTTTCCTAGGCCCCAAGCAAAGGTTGTTTTGAGTTTTCCCTTAGGATCTAATATGATTCCCCCCTGTTGATCGCCTATTCAACTAGGGGATCAACTCCATGTGCCATGAAGATATGCATCATCAAAGGCTAATGTGTCGAAGACAGTTTGGTTCTACTGGGCAATTTATGTCTCCAACACAAAATTTTGTAAACGAAATTTCCGCACCCCTGCATGGGTTAATAATGTAATAGGTCTGCGTGGATCATAGTTAGGTTAGGTACCTTGGGATGTTTTCATTGGGAAAGTTCTTTTCACCGAGGGTTTTTTATCCTTAGGTTATCAATTGGGCTTTTCAGCCTGGTTGATTTCCCTTGAGTTTTTCCCTCACACTTGCAATAATTCCTCCAAAGTGGTGAACGATGTTCTAATGGTCTCATCCTCTGGTAGCTATTGTTTAGGAATGATGTAAATGACCATGCAAGGCATCATAGAAATTTTTGCGGAATTTCGTAGAGTTTAGATAGGTTTTTTTTAATTAATTAAATTTAATTAATTTTCCTAAAGTGTGTGTCATAACAGTTTCGGTTTTGAGCATAAATCACTGTTTTTGGGCACCTAAAATTCATCTAAAACACTCACAACACATCTTAAGACTTACCCATAAGTCATAATAACATTTTAGACCAAC
>ML780874.1:575207-585913 GCA_009831015.1 Picea engelmannii | reverse complement strand
AGTGGATTGAAGATTTCTTCCACGTCTTCCAGGTGTGTATAAGGTGGCAACAAGTACCACAACAGGATGAGTTGCGGTATTTTCCACAATGTCCCAGAACTCGTTTTCTTGCAAAAGAAAGATCATCCTCTCCTTCCAAACACCAAAATTTGTTGCCCCATCAAGTCTGTCCTCAACTCTCAAACCTATAGCCATTGAACCTTTCTGCTGAAAATGATAGATTCAAAGTTCTGCCCTGTGAAGTGACTACTGTCCCAACTTTTTGACTGTTGATATTTTTGCTTCCTTTCAACTCAGCTCTGATACCATGTAAATTTTCAGACCCCAACCCAGTTTCAGTCTCGCTGATTTTTCAGCCAATGTTTAATGCCCAAACCCAGTTTTATATCAACAATTAAATACACAGCAGAAAATTAATTTTAGAACTGAAACATGAGGATTCTGAACATCGTTTATAACGCAGAAATAAAATATCAGCAACACATAAAACTTAGAAAATATTGACACAGATATTTTCGGTCTAACTTTGACCCTGAAAAAACCCACAAGGGGAAAACCAGTGAGAGAGGGAGATTTTTATTATTTAGGAGCTTTAGAGAATTCTGTTAGAGCATGTTCATCTTCAAAAATTTAAATGACAAACTTATCTCGATAACCGTGCCAAGTCTTCACACAAGAAAATGAGAGAAACTCCACAAAACTCTTCCCAGAATTTTCTGCAATTAATTACAGGTCTACTCCTTGATTTCTGTGCCTCCAAAATGCTGTACGGTCACCTCGAAATTCGTGCCAACCGATTTAGCCCAAAACAATGCAATAAATGCTGTACGACTGCCTTGGGAAACGTGCTGAAACTTCCAGAAAATAGCACAGTGCCTTCTCGATTTCTGTGCCTGAATACCAGTTGTACGGACTGTATGGAATCCGTACAGTACAGGCTGTACTTTTTGGCTCATTTTCCACGCCCTTTTTCCTACTGCACGGAATTAAAAAAATCCGTACAGTACGACCTCTCTGCTTGGACTGTACCTTGCCTCGATTTCTGTGCTTGCTTTGCTTGTTGTACGACTTGCTCTATACGTACAGTACGACCTGCATTCAATGTTGTACTTGCTGCCTCGATTTTTGTGCTAGATAGCAGCCTTGGGATGCGTGCCCTAGCTCTGCAAAAATGGCTTTCTCTCAAGCTCGAAAATGCTCTCTCTCTTGCTTTCTCAACAATGAAACAACAACCCAACAATGGGTGCGCCCTCCAACCCTAATCGATCTCATGAGGTAGGTGAGGAGTTTTCTAATCCAATCGTTGAGATTAGATTAGATGAGTGGCTGAGATTAAATGTCTCTTCATTCACCTTCACTAAAGTCATAAAGTCACCTTTTAATTTGCATCTCACAACTTAAATGACTAGGGCCCACATTAGGCACTTTCTCACCCTTTAGGCACCTAGGGATGAGAAACACTTGCCTATGTACTTTATTTAATTAAAATTTAACAGTATTTTGGCATTTTCATGGTGGAAAGTCTTCAACTAGGGTTTTGTTGCTAGATTATACTTGATGAAGTAAGTAAATCTGCAATTCTTCATTTATTTTTCAATGGTTATGGTAAATTTTCTTGTTCATTTCTAAGATTATGAAATTGCTAGTTTGAAACCCTAGGGGAGAAGCATATGTTATTATCCTTTTTCTTATAATTTTCCGCCTACTTGATTTTGCTAGATAACATCGCTTTTGAAGAATACACTAGAGTCCTACCTTTGTAGCACTCTAGTAGCATTGCTTCATTAGCTTCACATATTTTATTTCAAGTTTGATATAAGGAAGAAGGAAATTGCTAGGGCCTAAGGTTACTTACTTCCTAACATTTTTTTCTTCTAGGGTTTAGATATTGAGGCCTTAGGTTACTAACACCTCAATCATATCACCCATCCCTTTAGATTACCTATTACCATTTGTTGTTTTCCACTAAGAATTGCCGCTGCAAACTTTGACTCCATTACCCTAAAAGGCACTAGTTCACTCCTTGCAAGTGATTGATTGACTAAACAACTCTTAAACCATCTTCCCTAAGACTTTTACTAACTCTAGATTAGACTAACTTACTAACTAATTTGCTGCTGTTGCTAAAGATTGCTATAACCATCTATAACAACAAATTCATCCTAAAAGCAAGATTGAAAGCTGATCAAACATTGCCATTATTGCTTCTGACAACTATTATCATTCTGTCAATTTTAGGCTGTTATTTTTTGTCATTCTTGAAGCATTATTGAGGCATAATCACTGTGGCTGTTGCTAAATATTCATTGCTGTTATAAATATTTATATTGCTTCAATTTTACATCAGCTTGTTTATCTTTTAAGAGTTCATGGTTTTATGAAGCACTAACATCATATGGTACTTGCAAACAACATTTCTTTTCTACTTGTTGTCTTGTTCTGGGCAGGTACACTTAAATTATATTTTTCTTCATCTCATTAAAACCTTGGAACTTTTGATCAGAGTGACCTGTTAGACGGGTGGGACTTTCTTACAACTTTTACCTTAGCCTTCTCAAACTCTAGGTCACTGGGGACATCTCCCCTGGGGTATTACTCCTAAATAGAAATAGGTGTCCTATTAAGGTGACAATGATAGGTCATCCTCCTTGTTATGCCAATTCAGTATGCACTTGCCTTTGCCTTTGGGCAAGTACAAATTGCACGATAACAAGGCCTAAGGTACAAGCACAATTTGTCATTGTGAAAGATGTTTTGATGTCAAACAATGACAAGGATCACTAGTTCAAGGCCCAATGATGCTCAACCTTGTCGAATGCGAAATAATTGCCAATAAGGTTAATGACCATCAAGGTGGTCTACTTCTGGATCATCCCCAGATAATGTGTCGAAGTCGATGCAAGATGATTTGCTGAAAGGAAAAGCAACGATGAAAACTCTTCCCTCAACATGCAATGACAACTCAAGAAGATATAGGATGTGTGGTACCATGGCCCTACCGCTGGATGGGGGGATGACTGACTCAAAACATATGACTCATTGTAAAGCAATGGAGAGACAAACATAAGATGACTCAAGACTCTCCTATGTCTCTTCAACTCTACTCTTCCTAATAGACTCAATGATATGGAATATGAACAAACAACCCCCCATCTAGGCTCACTCTAATGATAAGACAACAAAAGACTTAAGTGGATATATGATAAGACATTCAGAGGCTTTGACCCAACCAAACAACAATGTAATGAGCAAGCTACATCACAAGACACGATCACATGCTGATATAACAGGAAAAAATCAGCGACTCTTACCCTAGGCTTGAAAATGGATGAATGTGAAAGCAAAAATCTGCAAAACAAAACGGTTAAATTGCTGCCCTAAAACATAAAAAACAGCAAAACTGAAATCCGAAAATGACATTGCGGAAAGGAAAAGAAACTACATCTAATCAACAAATTTGAACAAAGACTACTACCCCCCAAACCTCGAAATTTCACCTCAAAGCTGCCATGATCAATCGACATACTCAAATGACCAATGTAATCATGCAGCTAGGTGATTAGTTAGATGGGAAAGATCAACACAGTCAATCCTCCAATGCATCCCATCATGAAGTGTCATAAGTCGGAAAGATGCCTTGATGTACTTGCTACTGAAGGAATAGCTGAAGGCTATTGGTTGGAATTTGGAACATGGTACTTCAACAATAATAAGCATGAGTGCATGAGAGCTGAAACTCTTAGAATCTACCTGTTGAAATATCTCCATCATTCTCAACTCAACTGGATCATGATCAACCCTGATATCCAAGCATTGATCCGTCAAAGGATCCTCCTGAAGAAAAAAATCTGAATGTGGGATCATAGGCAAAATGTAAAGGGTATGATCCTTTGGTTGAACCAAAAGTTGCTCCCCCTGTTGCAATGGTAGTTGATCAAATTGTTCTTGAACGACTGTCGAGATATGCAAGGATGAAGTCTCTTGCTGATTGATTTCTACATGGTTGACTTGTGGTTCTTCCTATTGAAATTTATCATCGTCACTGGAATGAACCAATGAACACTCTTGAACACTCAACTCTTCATCTTCATCTTCATGGAACTCTGCATATGACTCAAGTGGTGTAGCTACTGGTTCCTGATCATTCAAGCTTGAGCCGTCATCATCTTGTTCATCTCCGGGAACTTGATAAGGTGCAAGTTGTGGTTCCTCTTCAATAACAAGGAATTCTTGTGCTCTTGTAACAATCGATGGTTGAAGATCATTGAATGGTGTCACCTTCAATGGTTGGCTAGGAACATGGATCAGAGGAAACTTATAGGTTGTAATGAAATTTCTTTCTAACTTTATAGTAGTAGCTTGTGCCTCCTCCAGATTTTGAGGGTTTTTATTCCTGAGAAACATACCCAAAATTCCATCATATGACTCGAGATAGTACATCAAAACCAAAGCATCATTAGGCCTTATAGTAGTAGGAATTTTATAATAAGCTTTAGAAAAACGGGCATTAAACTTAGTGAAAATATCATTCTCATTCTTTTTAAGATCATCAAAAGTTTTAAGAGAAAGTTATCTTGTTTATCCGCCCATTTTTCTGTGAACTTCTCTTGGAACAAATCCCATCCATCAATGGAGGAATAAGGAAGGGATTTGTACCATGTTCGTGCATCACCCTCAAGTGTCTGCACAAACATCCTCATATTCCACCTCACAATCATCCACCACTTTTAAAAATTCAGCCAAGTGATCCTCAACTGGTACTCTGAACTTCCTTGCAAACAAAGGTAAGCGTTTCTGATACTCACCTGCAGGTAAGTCATGAGGGTATTAGGAAATGCAACAAAACTCAGTGGGTCATAAACAAAGAATCTAAACCTTACTATACTCGCAGCTCTAGCCAGAATATTAATCTGAGATGAAACAAACACAATTGCTGCCATAATATTAGCTTGAGATGAAAGTGTCGAAGTTACACTCACCATAGTGCTTATCGAAAGAACTTACCAAAGAACTCAATATGCTTACCAACCCTGAAAGCGTTCCCAGTGCAAATATATTCTAGTTCCAGAAAAGATGTTAGGGTTCGCTCAAGCTCGGAACTAGACCTTGTGTTGGATTGAATCCAGATGATCTTCTTGTTTTCCCCAGTCGAATCGACCCTGTTTCCTGTGGAGTCGCCAGGTGAGCTCAAATAATAAATTAAAGGAAGAACAACTCACCAATGTCGTTGAAATATGAGGATTGACGCTTCCCCGACAACGACGCCAACTTGTTAGCACACTTTTTGACCCTAAATCAGATCTGAAATACAGTAAAATTAGTGGGTAAAAGAATGCTAATTCTAGGAGAGAATGCCCTAAGTGTCACCAACAAAACTCTCCGTTTGGGCTGGTGTGTGCCAACCTTAGGGGGGATTTCCTAAGTGTTTTCTTGCCGTCATAAACCTGCAAAATCTGCAATTAAATACCTTAAAAACAGCGGCAAGAAAATTCATCTTTGGACAACGTTTAAGCCAACAAGGGGTAAGTAACAATGTTTAAAAATTTAATGGACGAAAAACCTTGCAGCATGAGTAATTTTGATGGAAAAGAGAGAAGAGAAGATGCAATATTATCAGGCTGAAAGCACCACAACAATATGCTAAAGCAATTAATCAATGCATAAAAATTAATACGATACCGACAAGAATTGACAACTTGATGCTAGCACACCAAAACTTTATTATTGTTCTTGCCAAAGGGATTTTTGCACCACTAAACACAAGTACATAAGTGACCAAAGTAATTCTCTTTAATCATAGACTAGAAGCTAGAGTAATGAGAATAATATGATAGAGAGGGAATACTTCTGCTGCTTAGAGAAAGTTGACCCCTGACAATGAAGACAAACCTCCATTATATAGATCCATGAGGGCGCACATCCCAATAATAACTTTCCCTCATGCAAGGCGCATAATTGAGGTGAAGTTTACCTGCACTCATGTTAACTGCTCATAACCTATGTGGAAACTCGTGTTAACTAAAGATGATTAAGGAAAAAGGGAGGAAATAAAAAGAAGGGTCCGTGCGCCTCATGTGGATGCACATAAGTTTAAAGAAGAAGGGTGTATTACAAGCACTAAGGAACAAGGATATACGCCAAAGGAAGAAATAAGTTGTAGAAGGATTGAGATATGCTCACTAGGAGTAACCCACATGGATAAAGGGAGGAATAATTAATGCACACGAGAAGATGTAGTTTAGGCAAGTAGATCTTTAAGTGTAAGATGATAGGAGGTGCGAGATTAGCGCATGGCAAGAGGGATGCACATAGGCGAAAGAGGCATCATGCATGCGCATAAGAAAATGAATTATTGGGGAGTAATAAGGGAGATGAAATACACTAAAGATAGGGATATATGACATTAATGCGCACGTGTTAAAAAACACATTCACATGGGAGGAAAAGGAAAGTAAATGTATGGAAAAGGGAGAAAACGCACGGGAAGAAGGGGAGACATGCACATGTGGAAAATAGAGGTGAACGAGGGTGTGAGGGAAAAAAGGGATTAAGTGGAGGAAAAAGGAATTAATGCGCTAGAAAATAGGAGTTAAGTAGGAAAAATGAATTAATGCGCTAGGAAATAGGAGGTAAAAAGGGAGGTGCATGCCCCCCCGGGTGGAGAACAGTCGGTGATGGACTGTATTGTTAAGGCACTCCATTATGTGAAGTAACCGGTTCGAAACCCTCAACTTACTTTGTGTGCCGCGTGAGGGCCCTCGTTGGCATGCCTGGAGATTATAGTGGTAGTAGTTGGATAACACGACCATGTGTCATGCGAGTATGTGCTCGACTAGTTGTTGATTCTGTTAGTCACAAAAAAAGGGAGGCACATTAAATAACGAATGCTAAATAATAGGGAAAATGGAGGTACATTAAGACAATATGCTAGAAATTAGGGAGAGAAAAAGGTGGAGGCTAGAAAATAGGAAAAAGGGAGGCACATTAAGATAATGTGCTAGGGAATAGGGAGGCGCCTTAATGCTAGAAAATAGGGAGAGAAGGATGCTAGGGAATAGGGAGGTGCCTTAATGCTAGAAAATAGGGAGAAGGATGCTAGGAAATAGGGAGAGGGAGGCGCATTAAATGAGACAATGTGCTAAGACTTAGGGAATAATATGCATGGAAAAGGAGATATGCATAAGGAATAGGGAACATAAGGAAAAATAGGGATAATGCCTAAGAAAAAGGAGTTTAGAAAGGGAAAGCTTATCTTTAGTCAACTCAAACACGTAAATTTATCACGTGTATCGACTTGTCTTTAACACATGTTCCACATGTTTTCAAGCAAAGTACCCAAGTTGGCCATTTGTCACCCTTTGAAACTCCCACATGTCGGAAAATTGAAATTACCACATGTCACCCTTCATGGCGACCACACCTGCTAAATATAGACTTGCTAAAAATAGACATGCCAAAAATAATAGTCACCCTAGAAAATAGGAAAACCCCAAATATGTCCGGGACCACTAGGAGATGTTGATTTTTATGTCTTAAGCAGTTAATTAGATTAGTGTTCTTTTACTTATAAACCATTAGCACAATAACTGCATATAAAGGATCACTGAAAGAATAACATCCACAACATACACAAGATTTATCCTGGGAAAACCCTCTAGGGGAAAAACCCATCAAACTTCCTCAATATAGATCCACCAACCAAGAACAATGCCTCTCTCCATGAGAGAACTAACAAAGCAGAAGATCCTCCTCTAACCCTTGACTAGGGAAGAGTAGCGCACCACTCAACCAAGAGATACCCAAGAGATAAACCAAGAACCTCCATGACGTCACCTGCTAGCTGAAGTAGCATCTCCCTCTGAGACTTGCGCACTTCCTCTTCTTAGCTGCAGAGCTAGTGTGTGTGTGTACAAATGAGGCATTGGCCTCCTTTATAAATAGTAGTTTGGCCAACCTAAAATTAGGTCTGGGCCGACCTGTCATTTTATCTTTCTATTTTCTGTTTTACATGTGAAGGCACAATAGGGCCGACTTTTACAAAGGCACAATAGGGCCTAATTAACAAATATAATATAATAATATTCTTTAGCGTTTGTCTTGGTCAAATACAATAAGGATATCTTTTGAAGCTACTCAATCTTCAATAGGAGACTACTACTAGATATAGTATGTCTAATAATAGACACTGCTAAAAGTAGAATCTTGTCGCATGTCGATGAAAATATACTCATCGAATTCGATTTTCAGTAAGGAATTGGAATATGCGATTAGAATCATCATTCGAGGCCTGGAACTCCACTTGCTAAAAATAATAAACTGCTTGCATGTCTTTCGAAAAAGTCTTAATGGAATCATCAGCTCGCAAGGAATTTGAATATGTGATCAATATTACTATGCAGACCTCCGATCTTTGTCTCCTAAAAAGTAGGGAATATGCTAAAAATATACATCTCTCTCTATCCATGAAGACCCGTGCAAACTTTTGTCTTTGAAATAAAGAACACTACCTAACCAGTCCTGTACCTGTACTCATATGGGCACCAATCTTGGCTTATACCAACCTGTCTCTGAAAAAAATCTTTGAATGCCAGCCAAAATAGGTCATGTTGGCTCTTAACCCTCAGGATTTTCAAGGTTGAAAATCTAGGGGTTAACAGGTATGATACATACTCTTTTGAGCACTTGGAACTATTTTATGAGGAAAAATTTCAGCCACCCATATTCTCAAATTTTGGTGAACATTAATGTGTCGAATCAGCTTTAGAGTGTTCTTATGGGGATGTGATTCACCTAAGGCAACAAGTATTTTGTAGCAGAAATTTCCAACCATCTTTTTCTCAACATGTCATTGAAGATCAGGCTAGGAAGTATGTTTTAACTTTTGGGTGCTGTTGCTGCCTTATACACACCTTGGGTAGCGTTGAAGAAATCTTCAATCCACTGGGTGTGTCCTTGGGGGCAAGTCTCGAGTCAAGGTGCTGTCACCTGATCCTCAACTCCTCCGTATAGGCCAACTTCTAGCAAATCCAAGGGGGGTAGTCCCTAATAAAATAATCTAAGGTTTGTGAAGATTTTCCAGGTCCTATCAAGCTGCCAACTAGGTTTGTCTTTGACCTCAAGTTGGCTCTAAGTTTCAACTATCTAACAATGGTTTCCTGCTGTTTTAGGACAACAAATTGTTCAGTAACTTCTTCGCTGATTTGTTACAATTACATAGGCCAAATGGGTGCTCTAGCATATAGTTTTGTCACAAGATGTTAGCACATGCATACCATAAGCTGTATAACACACCTAGAGATCTTTTACTGCTGAAATAGTGCTGTTCTAAATTCTAACATACATGAAATCGACACAAGTATTTTTGGTCAACATGACCATGGATAAAACCCCCCCGGGGAAAACCTGTTTGGAATGGAAGTATATATAAGTGGTGTCTAAAGCATGAGATACAACAACAAATACAATATGATGGAACCTGCATACAAAGCAAGCTCCTCTCGAGCTATGCCAAAGGATCCAAGGAGATATGCGCCCAAGCTTAGTGCGCCCTCTCCTCTTGTTGCCAAATCTGATGAAGTGAAGTGCCCTTGACCCTAGATGCTCTGAAAAAGAAACCCTTGCACCACAATGTGCTTTGGTATGCTACCTCTCCACTAAGACTCTCAAATCTGACTTCCTCCAACTGTAGATGCTCCCTGCTAGTGATGCGCCCTCCTCTTAGCAAGTGTAACCACCATCAAATAATAGGGACCCAAGCTCCCAAAGCTCCTCCATGCAAGGAAGCGCCCAAGCTGCCCTCTTCCAATGCCTCCATTCTCAAGCTCATGCTCTTCCTCCTTCTCCTCAAGTGAACATAAGAGTGAATGAATGAGCCTCCCTTTGCCCTTGCGCCCTCCTTAAGAATTCATAAGGAAATCTAAGAAATGAATGGATGAGATCATCTCATCTCATCCTAAGTCAATGGTTGAGATCATCTCAAGTAAATCTCAACTCAAAACCCACTTTACTTAAGTTTCCATAGTTTCACTTTATGTCAATTAATTCACCCACAAAGTAAATTAATGGTCATTTTAGGCTAAAATGACCAAATTTCACTTTTGACTTAAATCTCCTAAGTCAAAGTGAAATTAGACATAAAGTACATGGTACAAGGTACAGAGTACTTCCCACATGTGTTTAGAAGCTCATAAACACAAGGGGACCACTTTCCAAGGTACCCAAATCTCAACACTCCCTCTTATCGAGGAAAGTGCCCTTCATCACCAATCTCATCCCTGCAGTTGATATGGTTGCCTACTGGCAAATACTCAGTGAGTATGGCTGTACCCTGATCAATGAAATTAGTCGGACACAAATCTGCTCAATCTGCGTGATCTATAGATGGAAGTGTCTTTCCACCTATCCAAGATCACCTAGATCTTGGTATCAAACCAAAGATCTCCACCTTGGTCTCCTACCAAGGATTTCTACCTATTGGCATCTCGTCAACGGTCACTACTCTTGGCATCTCACCAAGAGTCACTCTCTTGGCATCTGACCAAGAGTCTCCCCCCTCTTGGTATCTCACCAAGAGCACTTGGATCTCGACATCTCACCAAGATCCTCAACTTGGCCTCTCGCCAAGTAGCTTCCACCTGAAGTGGAACCAAAATCTGATCTGCCCGTCTCCATAGCCAAGTGAGGCTCAAGCCTCTGAGGTTCCCTGC
>ML780874.1:550346-562474 GCA_009831015.1 Picea engelmannii | reverse complement strand
TGCTTCTAGCTTAACCGCTGTGACGCAAAGCAAGTCTAGTTGTTGTGATGAAATGTGCCTAGTACTGTGCTTCCAGCTTAACCGCTGTGACGTAAAGCAAGTCTAATTGTTGTGTTGAGATATGCCTAGTATCGTGCTTCCAGCCTAACCGCTGTGACGTAAAGCAAGTCTAATTGTTGTGTTGAGATATGTCTAGCACTGTGCTTCCAACTTAATTGTTGTGACGTAAAGCCAATCTAGTACCTTGCTTCCAACTTTATAGCTGTGACGAAAAGCAAGACGAGTATTGTGCTCTCAGCTTGATTGCTGTGACGAAAAGCAAGACGAGTATTGTGCTTCCAACTTGATTGCTGTGACAAAAAGCAAGACTAGTATTGTGCTTCTAGCTTGATTGTTGTGACGAAAAGCAAGACGAGTATTGTGCGTCCAGCTTGATTGCTGTGACGAAAAGAAAGACGAGTACTGTGCTTCCAGCTTGATAGCTGTGACGTAAAGCTAGTCCAATATTGTGCTTCCAGCTTGATTGCTGTGACGAAAAGCAAGATGAGTACCGTGCTTCCAAATTGATAGCTGTGACGTAAAGCCAGTCCAGTATTGTGATTCCAGCTTAATTGCTGTATAGTGTGCCAACCTCGTGCTGTGATGATGTGCCAGCCTCGTGCTGTGATGATGTGACTAGCCTCGTGCTGTGATGATGATGTATTAGTTTTATACTAATCCATATTGATGCAAATGATGATGTTGCCGATGAGAAAAACTTCCGATGATTTATAGATACGCCAGTCAGTGTTCTAGGATGATATTGATGATGCTTTCCTCTCACCCACCTGATGCTGTTGATGATGCTATCCTCTCTCTCGCCTGATGTTGTTGAAGAATACCCTTCTTGTTAAGGGGGAGTGTTGAAATAATGTAACTGCAAAGTGTATTCTAATTATTATTGTGGAATTATTCATTAGATCAATCCCCTATTGCGAATTGATCATGCCAGCTATTGTAAAAGACCAAATCCCTTTTTGCAGATTGGTCAAAACATAATTGTAATTGGAAGAATAAGAAGTCGGCCCCGGAATATATTAAAGAGGCCCCATAATATATTAAAGGTGGTTATAACCACCCAGATTGAGAAGTCGGCCCTGCCAGTGAAGAGACACGTCCACACGTGCCAGAATTGTATAAATAAGGAGGCTAGCGCCTCACTTAGACACACACTCACTTGTTCATTGAGGAGCAAGTTTYGGAGCTGCAGAGAGAGAGAGAGAGAGAGAGAGAGAGAGAGAGAGAGAGAGAGAGGCGCATTCTTGGGAGAGGACTTTCTGTATTTGTTTGAGTTATCTCTTGGCATTGTATTGRCTATCTATAATAAGGAAGTTTTGCTGGGTTTTCTTCCCCATGAGGGTTTCCCAAGATAATTGATGTGTCTCTTGTGATTGTGTATTTCTCAGTGATCCTATCTTATGCTATTGTTATCTAGTGATAAARAACTCTAATAATAGCTTAAACCTTAACAGGCACCTTGTGAAGGCTTTGTACTAGGGTGCTAGATTGTGTGGTAACAATCTTCATTGAGGAATAAGACTCCTTTTGCCCCACATTTCGCAGGTATGCCCTGGTGGGCTCCATCAAAGAAATCCCATGCATTGGATTTATCTATACTAGGATTGACATTTACTCTTGGAGGTTTTTCTAGTCTGGGTTTCCACACTCCCCCATTTTCATACCCGATTTGATGAATAACTTGAAGGGGGGCATTTCCTTTTTCTGAAATAGTATTTCATTCCTGGCGAGCCATAAGGCCCAAGAGACTACACATTGCATAGGGTTAGCTTATTTCATAACTTACTTTTGGAATGCTTGAATAATTGCTTATGTCCTGCACCCCATGGTTAAAGAAGTTTTGATTTAGAAAGAATGTAGCAGGAATAGGGGGAGATGGATCACAAAAATCCAAGAGTATGATATTGAAATCAGGCCTACCATGTTGGTTAGGGGCCAAGGATTAGCGAAAATGATGGTGGAGAACAATTTGGATGCAATTCAAGATATTAAGGTAAAAGAACAGGTAAATTCTTTGTCTAGTTCATTGAAGCATTGTGATTGGTATATAGATATCATCATTTATTTGACGAATCTATCTTGTCCTTCTAACTTTAACAAGACACATAGGTAATCTCTACAGCTTCGTGCTACAAAGTATTGTTTTGTGCAGGGTTGTCTGGGATGGAGAAATCCTGATGGTATCATTTTACACTGTGTGGACTTTGATGAGTCCAAAGAGATCTTGCACGATCTTTATTTAGGAGTATGTGAGGGGCATTTTTCACCTTGAACCACAACACATATGATCATGCACGCTGGTTATTACTGGTCTACAGTATTTGCGGATGCGCATGCCTTTATGTGAGCATGTGAGGCTTGTTAGAGATTTGAGGGGAAGTAGAAGCTCCCTGCTTTTCCTTTCGATCCAGTCATAGTAGAGGCTCCCTTCCAGCATTGGGGGCTTGATTTTGTTGGACAATTCTCATAGATTTGGAGCAACGAACACACTTGGACTCTGGTCGCCACAGATTATTTCACCAGGTGGGTAGAGGCAGTTCCTTTGGAGACTTCATCTGGTGCTGCCATCATTAGATTTTTGGAGGAGAATATCCTCACCAGACTTGGCGTCCCAAATAAAATTACAACGAACAATGCCCGTGTCTTTAGATCCCTTGAGTTGGTTTCTTTCTGTTCCTAGTACAACATCATGTTGGCTCATTCGACCAACTAATATCCACAGGGGAACGTAATGGCAGAATCAAGCAACAAAACTTATTAGGATTATTAGAAAGATAGTTGGCGACAACAAGCGAGCGTGGGACAATTGTCTCAAGTATGCATTATGGGCTGACAAGATTACTAAAAAGCATGCCACTGGGAAGAGCCCATTTGAGTTAGTTTATGGTTTATATGTGGTTTTACTAGTAAACTTGAGATTACCAATGTACAAGCTGTTGGGATAGTTTGCTACCAACCAGGAGGTTTTGTAGCATCATATTGATAGGTTGGTGCAATTAGAGGAAGATAGACTTGTGGCATTCACCTGATTCATAGAATATCAGGCTCAGGTCAAGAGGGTGTTTGACCGCAGAGCCAAGGGAAAATCCTTCTAGGTTGGAGACATAGTATTACCGTGGGACAAGAAAAATGAAAAACTAGGTGACCACTGTAAATTTGACAATTTATGGTTGGGCTCGTATCATATTGATGTGGCGGTGGGGCCAACACCTTTCAGTTAGCCAACTTGGATGGTGATCATGAGGGGCTGCCACTCAATGGGCAACGTTTGAAATACTACTTCCAATGAGGAATCTAGTTCCAAAAAAAAAGAGGTGAAATATTGGGTTTTTTTGGGGGTAGTAGTCATTGTTTAAATTTGCTATTAAGGGGCAGATTTTTCCTTTTTTCTGCACTGTCATTTTCAGATTTCAGTATCACTGTTTTTTATGCTTTAGGACAACAATTTAACTCTTTTGTTTTGCAGATTTTTCTTTCAGGTTGTCCTCTTTTCACTCCTATGGTAAGAGTAGCTGATTTTTTTTCTTACTATATCAGCATGTGGTCATGTCTTGTGATGTCATTAGTGCCTCACATGAGGCTAGTCTTAGTTTTCTAATAATTGCTATCCATTTTTTTTTGAAACTTTGGGTCAAAGTTCTGAGTGTCTTATCATGCGTTTGCCGAGTCTTTTTGTCATCTTATGTTTAGAGTGAGCCTGGATGAGGGACAGTTTGTTGATGTTCTAACATTTGAGTCCATTAGGAAGGGCAGAATTGAAGAGACATAGGAGAGTCTTGAGTCATCTTATGATTTGTCTCTTCATTGCTTTCCATTGAGTCATCTGCTATGAGTCAGTTGCCCCCCTCATCTAGTGGTAGGGACATGGTACCATACTTCCTATATTTTCTTGAGTTATCACTTCGCGCTGAGGGAAGGGATTTTCATCATTGCTTTTCCTTTCAGCATGTCATCCCACATCGACTCCAACACATCATCAGGGGCTGATCTAGAAGTGGAGCACCTTAATGGCCATTAACCTAATTGGCAATCATTTCACATTCGACAAGGCTGATCATCATTGGGCCTTGATCGAATGATCCTTGTCAGTGTTTGACTTCAACACATTTTTCACAGTGATAGGTTGTGCTAGTACCTTAGGGCCCAATATCCTTATTGGTGGGTTCCTTCACACTTGGTAGGTGTTTACATTATTGACATCTGACTAAGTGACTCTCTCCCATGTGTCGACTTAAACACATTTTTCCACAGGGAGTGTACATGGTAGGGGGTAAAAAGTAGCAGACTTGGATGAGACCCCTTATTTTTCAGCTAGCCACTGGGAGGATTATATTTATTTTTGACTCCATTGCCCATTGGATAGACCTTTTGGATCACATGTCAACTTACAAGACATTTCTCTTCTACAGATAGGCACATGGGTCTATTGGTATGTTTCTCCATATTTCTCATAGGTTATTATTCATGGTTCTAGATACAAAGGTTTATAGGTTCTCGAAATCCTGTAGGGGGATCTCGTTCCCTTGAGTTGCCATTGTTAACCCCTGGATTTTCTCACTTGCAAATCCTAAGGGTCAAGAGCCAACATGTCTTATTTGGCTGACATTCAAATATTTTTCCTAGAGATAGCTTGGCGTGAGCCGGGGTTGGTTCCTGTATGAGTTCAGGTATATGATTGGTTTAGTGGTGTTCTTTGCTTTAGAGACGAGAGTTTGCGAAGGTCTTCATGGATAGAGAGAGATGTCTATTTTTAGCATATTCCCTACTTTTTAGGAGACAGAGATCGAAGGTCCACATGGCAGTTTTGATCACATATTTAGAGTACCCGTGAGCTCACGATTCCAGTGAGCCTTTTCTAGACGACATGCGAGCAACTTACTATTTATAGAAGCTGAAGATCCAGGGTTTAGATGACGATTCCGAGTACATATCTGGGTTCCTTGCAGAAAATTGTATTTGACGAGCCTGATTTCATGGACATGCGAGACATGTCCATTTTTAACAGTGGTTGCATGTTGATTCTAATCACATATTCAGATTCCCCACTGAAAATTGAATCTGATGAGTATGGTGTCATGGACATGTGAGGAGTTTCTATATTTAGCGGTGCCTATTTTTAGGCGTACTATATTTGGCATGGTTCTCCTAACAGTCCCAAACATATTTGGTCTTTTCATATTTTTCGGTCGGATTGCTATTTTTAGCATGTCTATTTTAAGCAGGGCTATATTTAGCAGGTGTGCTCACCATGCAGGGTGACAAGTGGCAGGCCCAGATTCCGACATTTGGCAACTTCAGAGTGTGACATGTGGCACATACATGCATGAGGATATTAGGCGCTTTACTTGAGGACATGTGGCACATCTTTCAAGTGGAGATGAGTTGTCGCATGGTTGGCATTGTTAGTTGGCATGGTCAAGTTAACTGGAGGTTATCTTCCTCTCTCTCCCACTGAACTCTCTCTTCTTCCCATTTATATTCCCTTTCCTCCATGCACATCTCCTTTATTGTCTCCTCACTCCCTATTTCCTAGCACATATTTCCCTATATCTTAATGCATTCTCCCTCCATGCATGCGCCTTCCCTATTTCTCCCTTTCCCAAGTGCATTCTTCCTTCCTTTAATGCACATCTCACCTCTGTTCATGCATCTCTCTATGTTTAGTGCCTTCCATTTTCCTCCTTTAGCACATATGTTCTTTTAACTCATGCGCATTAACTCTATTCCATGCATGCACACCCTTCCTTTCTTATCCTCCTTTATCCATGCGCTTCTTTCTCCCACTCTATTTTTATAGCCATGCACCCTCGTATTCTTAGCCATGTGCCTTGCTTTTCTTTCTATTATTGCCACTCTTATGTGCCTAATTGGTCTATATATTGGAGGTTTCTCTTCATTGTTCAGGGTTGATTTCTTCAGCAGCCACAACAAACTCTCTCTCATCTATTTCTAGCTTCTAGTCTTTGTGTAGGGGTCATCACTATACCGGTTCTTGTACTTGTTTTCTATGGTGCATCTAGCCTTTTGGCAAGTGCAGGAATAAAACTTGGTTATGCTTGTATCAAGCTTTCGAAGATTGTTTGTATTGTCTTTGAAATTTATGCATTGTTTAGAAGTTCTTAGCTTGTTATTGTGGTGCATTCAACCTTCTAATAACACATTCTCTTTCTCTTTTTTCCGTACTTATTAAAGTTGACGTTGCAGGAAATTTTACCACTTCAATTTAAAATCAAAATTTATAACTTTTGGTTGTTTAATCGCAGCCAAAAGGTACCTTTTCTTGCTGCTGTTTCTTTGGTTTTTATTGCAGATTTACAGGTCTGAAACAACGAGAGGATAACCTAGGGACACCCCCCTGAGGTTGGCAAACACGAGCCCAAATGTAGACGAGATTTGCTAGTGACATCTAAGGCATATTCTCCTAGAGTTGCACAGATTTCTATCTTGCTGATTTATAATTCATTCACATTCTTGCAAGTGCGGAAATTTGTGCCAACAGGACCAAGGAGCATTTCATAACAACTGAAGCATTATAACCATAAACTTCTAAACCACAACGCTCCATCAACCAAGATATGCCACCATGAAGAAGAACTGTGCCATGACAATCCACCATATAAGCCACTTCTCATCCATGCTACTAACAACCTCCACCAACATCCCAACCTTTGGAAGGCTAGGATCATGATACCAACCTGCAAAACTCTGAAACATGTGATCAAAATCACATGTGATCAAAACTCTGAAACATGTGATCAAAATCACATGTGCGATCCTCATGCAATATGGTGGGTAATAGTGGCTCCAACTGGGGACATATGGTCTCAAGGAAGACTGCATGAGAACCTCTGAATCTCTGAGTATACCTGCAAAGAAGAACGAGGAAGAAAAACAATGTGGCGGGATGGATCAACATCCACGAACACCACATACAATATCCATAGAGTTTATTACATCAAATCAAATGCTCATACCCCTAAGTTGAGCTTTATTCTCCTACTCTAATTCTCTCAAGAGCTTATTTCTTCCCACTCCTACTCTACATGAGAAAATGCAAAGAGCTAGGTGAAGTGATAAATCAAATGTAGCCATTCTAGCTCTTTGCTTACATCATGTGCTTTTCCCTTGTGTTTGGTTATGAACCAGAACAAGGCAATATGAAAACCAAATTGATCATAAGCTGGAATAAAAATTACAAGTTTACAAAGCATGACATCCAACTCATGAGGATGGATAGGGATACCAAAATCATGCCAAAATTGGCATGTCAACCCACAACCTTTCTCTATCCAATTCTGAATGGGGCTGCAATATGTTAAAGATAGCTCACCCTTTCTCCAAGCAAGGCCTTCCTGCTGCATCCCGTTCACGTGACAAGATTGATCCACATACCCCAACGCATGGCTTCTTGGACCTCCATGTACAATATCTTGCCTTATGACTTCAGAGGGCTGCTCTAGAAATCTGCAAAATGTGTTTTTACAGCCTTCAAATAAATATGGAGAAAATACATGAAAAATTTCAGATTTTGAAAAACAGATTTGACCCAATTTTATGGCTAGTTGTTCTTTTGTATGTGGCTGGAAATGATCATAATAAGCCATAAGTTAAACAACATTTATCCCCATACATATTTCTGCATAAACAGCATGTTTTCCAGCAAGATCTTGAATGATAATGAGGAATAAATGAAGAAAGAGACGGCTGGAAAAATCTGCAACGAAAATCTACAGGCCTCATGCAACTTACAGCCATAAAATGATCCTGAAATTCTGATTTCTTACACATGTGTGATGGCTGTAGATTTTCTGCATTCTTATCTTCCACCAATTACTCCCTAATCAAACCCTTGTCTTCATGGCATGGTGGCTTGGAGGCTTGATCACCTTCTTCATGAGCTTGTTCTTGATGCACTTGGTCTTCAAGGGATTCTTGAGGGACTTCATCTTCAATGGAATCTTCTTCAAGCTCATCTTCAAAATCTGCATTGTTCTTGCTTTCTTCTTCATATGTGGGGTCCCAATACTTGAGAAAAACTTGGATCAAACCTGCAAGAGATGATATTCCTTTGGACTACTACAAGTTTTGACCCAAGTTCTCGCATCTCCCTCTAGAGAGTACACAGAGTCTTATTAAGACATCTTCATGTGTTACATTAATACTAGAGATAAATTCCAAAAATGATGCTACATGAGAAATAGCAAGATTACAATCACCATCATACATTGGACTGCTATACTTCCATTTAGGAGGAAGCTCATTAGGATACCACGAAAGACCCTCTACACAGAAAGATGGATATAGAACATGGGAACACCATGGTGCCATTTCACAAATAAAAAGTGGCACGAAATCTGAAAATTTCACTGTTATATTCATACCCAGATTGAGTGGAGTTGCTCAAGGTGAGTTCTTCAAAGCTTTGCTTGCTGTCCTCACCTTCAAAATCACCAAGCCTTCATAAGTGGAGTCACCAAGATGAGAATAAGGTCTTCAAAATAAAACCCTTGTCAAAATTACTATGAAGCATAGTCTTCAAGATTTCCGGGGAATAGACTTTATCCCATGGAACGGTACCAAAATGATACCACAAAATCTGTCATCATCAAAGTGTAAAAGTCCCATGCACCTGGATGATAGATTTGTGTAACTAGGGGGTTGGCCACTGTCAACTCACCAACTCCCCTCTGCTCTTTAGGCCAGCTCTCCTCCAGCTCAAGGGAGGCTTCCCTAAATAGGATTGCTGGAGAACAAAGCTATGAAGTGCAAGGTGATGTGAAGAGTAATTTCCAGCAAAACAGGGTTATAAGAGTTGCAGAAATGAAGTGGATGGTAGGGCTGGAGATTGGTGCCTAGTCCATTGGGTGAATGGGGTCATAACATGGCTCAAATGAGAGGTTGTTCTAAAGATGGGAAAGAGACAATATCTTTGAAAAGTACAAGCCCAAAGTGTTATTCTCCTTGCTGCCCTATGTTGCAGAAATTGTGCTAAGGGTGTTGCATGTGTAGAAAACACCCAATACTTGAAAATGTTACAACTATCAAGAACCATGTATGAGAAACTTCAATCCATAAATAGAGAAAGAAATCTATTCATAAACAAAGTTCTAATGATAACGATAGATGAGAGTAGTACACCAACTTCTAACTCCTGAAATATATGTCTAGCTATTTCAGCAACAAAGGGGAAAACACATAATAGATATACAAACATCCTCACCACAAGAAACTGTTGGTTCTCCAAGCACCTCCAAGAGATCTGTCATTAAGCTCCAAGAGAGAGAAGTCTCCCAAATCCAACCATACTAAGAAGTGAGGGAGCTTCTTTTTAAATAGAGTCTCTAGCTCAACCTCTTACAATAAAAAAATAATATCTCATTTTCTCTAGAAAGCGTTGGAAGTTTTGCAATTCCTCAATGTGGTCCATTGATCCATTGACCTTCCTCAAAAATGTGCAACCAATTCCTAAGTGTGGATTGATGCGTCCCCATAATACAACATCCATGCATCCCATAATGAAAAGTCATTGCTCCAATCTGCACGCTGGAACAATATAAAACATGAGGTAGTCCCACGTCTTCGTATACAATGTGGTATACGACCCATGGTTTATACAGAATGATGTGGATTGGCAACAACGGTTCTGCTTGTAATGTGAAAACAACTCCATTCCACATCTAATTCGAACCATATGTATGAAATAACCACCGAATGAATGAAGGGCGGCCCCAATAATATGAATGGGGCTGCATCCCATGTATGCTATTCCTCAAGCAATCGTGTCATGAACTCAATGGTGGCCCCATTGGTTACACCGTTAATGAAATAATTTCAAGGTGGATCCATTAACATATGCTCAAACGACTGCCTTGTGGTATGAGGGGTGGATCCCATAAAGTATGTTGGTCAATGCACCAAATATTCCAACGAGGCAAGAAAGCAATCATAGAAACATTTTTTTTATGTGCCATAATCTTCTTAATGCAGTCCCCCTTCCATATGGTTGGCATGTGAATGACGTGGAAACCGTCTCATTTATGTGTCCTCGATGCCATGTGAATAAACTAAGTAGGAGAGTGGCCTGTGCTTTGATATATATGTGCCAATTCAGAAATTCCTAGGCGTATACATCACCATCTCATGGATGAATAATGGGTGAGGGCCCATACCATTGAATACCAAAGAAAATGATTCCCTGCACGTGAAATTATATGGTGGTTTGGAGTCTGGACCCACGACTAGCATGTATTAAGGCGGCTCCATTGATATAACTATGCATTGATCCCCTCATATGTCTTCCAAGATAAAACAGGTGGCCATGTTTGGAGGGCGGCTCCATGAAACTTGAGATGTCATATGTATGTAAGCCCCTTTCATATGGGTAAAATGAAACTTAGGTAACATAGTTAATGAAGGGGGACAATTGATCAAGCATGAAATGAGCACGATATAAAGCAAAGGGTGAATACATGAGATAAGGGGAGGGACTTATAACAATATAATTGTTTTCAAAATGGATTAATAGATAAAGAGAGATAAGGAGAGGGGATGCTCCATTAGCACATAATACTTTGTCTGCATATATATGCCAATGAGAGTGTACTTCACAAAAGCTTTGTACCATGGTAATAGAAGCACAACCCACCAAAGTCATGATGAAAGGAGTCCAAGGGAAACCATGACAACATCCACCAAAGATGTACCATAGGACCAAGGAGCAGCTCATAACAACGAAGCATCATAACCATAAACTTCTAACTCCCGAAGCTCCATCAACCAAGATATGCCACCATGAAGAAGAACCAAGCCATGACAATCCACCATATAAGCCACTTCTCATCCATGCTACTAACAAGCTCCACCAACATCCCAACCTTTGGAAGGCTAGGATCATGATACCAGCCTGCAAAACTTTGAAACATGTGATCAAAATCACATGTGCAATCCTCGTGCAATATGGTGGGTAATATGCTTCACTAAAATAGATTCAGATTCCAATCTTTACTATTTATTTGATGATTCTAATTTGCTTGTTTTAGTTTTGTATGTAGATGATCTTATACTTATAGAAAGTTTAGGGTAACTCATAGCATGGTACAAGGTAGAGTTGGCGAGAGAATTCTAAATGAAGGACATCGACTAAATGCATTACTTTTTTGGGTCTAGACTCTAGAAGTGTGGTAGAGTCTAGGTGAGGTCTTCCTTGGATAGGGTAAGCATGCGATTGAGATTTTGAAGATATTTTAGGTGATGGACTGTAAGCCCATGGCTACTCCTATGGTAGAAAATCTGAAGTCATTTGTTGATTTAGATTCATATTTGATTGATCCATATGTATACATGCAATTGATAGGTTCCCTCATTTATTTGGTAAATACTAGACTTGATATTTGTTTTGCAGTCAACACTTGGAGCTAGTATATGGTGGAGCCTAGACAGGTTCATTAGGTTGCTGCAAAACATGTGCTCTGGTACTAGAAGGGCACGATGCATTTTAGTTTCATGTATGTTGGTGATGGAGAGTTGGAGTTGCATGTGTTTACTGATTCTGATTGGGCAGGTAGTGCTAGTGATAGGAGGAGCACTTTGGGGTGTTGCTTCAATTTGGGTTTAGGTATGGTTGCCTAGTTTAGCAGGAAGAAGGATTTAGTGACACTTAGTTCAACGGAGCTAGAGTACATGGCATCCAAATCTACTAGTTGTGAAAAAGGCTTTGCAAGTTATTAACAGAGTTGACAAATCAGACTTTAGAAACTACCATGATTTATTGTGACAATCATAGTTGTATCAAACTCTTTGAGTATCCACTGTTCCATGATCAGTTATAACATTTTGAGATCAGGTAACACTTCATTAGAGACAGGGTTCAAAAGGGAGTAGTGGTTCTTTTGTACATTCCTACAGATCATCAGGTTGTAGATATCTTGACCAAGCCCCTGGCAAAGGGGAAGTTTGAGATGTTCAGGGAGAGAATTGATGTGGTGGAGAGCACTTTTCTTTCTTAGAGGAAGTGTTAGATTTACCTTTGTGTAGCTCGGACAATATTCCATCTACAACTGTGTTCATCTTCT
>ML780874.1:535211-548779 GCA_009831015.1 Picea engelmannii | reverse complement strand
TAAAGACACCTCCAAGGGTGACGTCATGCCCTTCTAGGGTGATGTTGAGGCCTAAAGGTGGAACGTTGAGCCTAAAATGTAGGGCGCTTGGCCTCGAGAGGCCCTAGATGATGCCCACACATGCCACCAGGTCATAAATGCCTCCAAATTGAAAATCCTAGCTTTGGATGATGTCTAGGGTCATGATGGTGACGTCCAGGGCGCTCAAGGGCTAACATCCATGTGGAAGAGCAAGGTCCCCCTAGGTCTAGGTTTGCCAGATTGCCTCCGAAGGCAATGTCCTTCTTTTTCCCAGTGCAAATATTCAATTTCTTCTTACCCCTGGCTGGGGTTGCAACATCCATTTATGGGCTTTAAGCCCCTATGAAGGTTCGAGCTAATCATTCCCTCATGTGTACCTGTCCACCGGGTAAGGTCCTGCAGCAACAAGTATGCCCTCCTGGGGTTCATAAGTCACCGGGATCATAGCATGTAAATCACATCCAATAATTAAATTACCCAAACATGTGCATCAAACCCCCCTTAACCTAGACAAATGCTCAAAGACGTTATGCAACTTAACAAGTTAGGTTTGGAGAAGGCCTCATGGTGTCCTATTGGACTAACCTCTCTTAAGTTTGGGGTGTTTCCCAGGTGGGATCTAATCCAAGTCATGTAAGTGTATGACGTGGCAGGGGTAAGTATTTGGGCATGGGGTGCATGTAATAACATGGAAATGTAAAGTCTTACCTGCGGGTGCCTTTGTAAAGGGCGAGCTGCATCTTGTCATAAATGCAATTGTTTCTTAGCCCATTCATTGCCTTTTATTCTTAGCTTTATTTCTTTTGATCTTTTGCTTTTGTGCTTCAAGGGAATAGTTGAGGGCCACTGTCCTGGCTTGATGACCAGAGGTGACAACGTTATCCACAAACATTTCACGGAAATGAGAAGGTTCACTCGTGATGAGACCGCCTTTCTCTTGGCTATGCCACCAAGAGCCACTACCTTGGTTTGGTGGCCAGATAGGTGGTAGTGTCATACCGCTACATGCCCATGGTCATAATAGGTCGGCTCGTGATGAGACCTCCTATCCATCAATTAGTACATTGAATGTTTATGYATCTTATGGGTCCCCTTTTCTTACTAAGAAGCTTTTCACAACTTTGTYAGGGATCCCTGGGCGAAGCATCTCAAAGGTTTAAACATTGGCTTTTAAATCTTGCCAGCTACTTTTACCCTCTGGGCCTTTGGCCCCTTCTTCCCACAAGGTAAGGTACAACCCTTCCTAGCGTAGCCAATCCCAATGCCCAAACAAGGATAGGGGGGATGGAAGGAATAAGGATGGAAAGTGGTAAGTATGGAGGGAACGAAGGATGACTTTTCACAGACCCACCYAGTAGYAACCCATCCTAAAGGGAAACCAACTTACTAGGGCATTGTGTTACCCTTCCAGGTATAAATGAGGCAAAGAGCATAATTTCCAAGCAAACGCCATGAAACGAAGAAGGATTGAATACAACATATTCAAGTACTTAAAAAATTAGAGTGATACATACCATGATACTCAAACTCATTACCTCATGGAGCAAGACCCACCGCTACTTCAGGACCAGGCTGGTGGGATGGATACTACTGCTGGTGATGAATGGACTGTATTGAAGAAAAGAGGGGCCCTCTGGGGCCATGCTCAAGTTGTTTGGCTCTTGGTACTCCATGTCTAGAACCTGTGGGCCTCGAGACGTGATCTCCTTAGTTATCCCTAGGCTAGGGAATAACAAGGTACACTAGGGTTAGAGTTCACATTGCTAGTTTAGGTGTTGTTGAGCATCCATCTAGATTCATTGTACCTCTCTTCTTCCTGGTCTATAAATGAGAAGTAGGGCACACCATTTTGCGGTTCAAGAGTTTGAGTTTTGAGCTGTAGCTTTTAGCCTTCTATTTTCAGAGTTAATAGAAAAATCAGTGATGCTGTTTTGAGCATTTAGATTTGCAAGTTTGTTGTTTTAATTATCAGAAGTATTTGTTTCTAGGTTAAAATACTCTATAGCAGAAATTTATTGGTGTTTTCAGTTTTAGTGATATATAGTTTTAGGTTAGATACCAGAGTGCAAAATCTATTCACGATGGTTTGATTTTTGACAAAGTCTTGACATCATTGTTATAATGATGGTATTAGGAAGTCCTTACTAGTAACAATGTTCTTGGAACTGAACTGGTTTTGCCAAAACCAGCCGGTTCTGTTGGTTTAGAAGGCTCACTTGTCCAATTCAAGTGCTCAAACTGGAAATGAATGGTTTTGGCCTCAACCAATCTGAACTGGTCCAGAATCGGTCAGAATTGACTGGTTCAAGCCCGTTGTTGCCTTATACAAACCTGGGAGACGTGGAAGAAATCTTCAATCCATTCGGTGTGTCCTTGGGGGCAAGTGAGAGTTAAGGTGCTGTCACTTAATCCTCAACTCCTACATCTAGGCCAACTCCTAGCGAAGCTAAGGGGGGTAGTCCCTAACAAATATACAAGCTAAGGGGGGTAGTCCCTAACAAATATACTAAGGCTTGAACTAAGCTAAGTACAAGAAATTAAATCTAAGAGTTTATTCTTTTCAACAATCAACCATAAACTTATAAAACATAAACTAAATATTCACCACGATATAAACAATAAGCATATACTTGCATAAAAGGATACTGAGATACAATTGTTAGATGCAAGTGACATTAAAATTGCTTCAAATAGATAACCCAAATGTAAAATGAAGCTTGTGGCTTTGCTGAGTGAAAACAATGACACCAATGCCTTAAAGGGAATCGTGGGCAATGTAGTTCGTGTGTTTTATTAGGATAAATTGATGTTGAGTTAATGAAATTGTTTGGGCCTCCTTATGTATCACTCACCAATCTAAAACTTGCCGACCGGGTGTGCCGCAGATCCAACAAGGCGAGTTGCCAGGTGATTTGACACACTCCACCCAGGGTAGAGGTCTTAGACAAATGATACCACTTAGAGATTATCCTAATTAATCTATCAACCATTGACCAACCTAGCGTGTATGAAACTTACTTCTAGCAGGTCGAGACTAGCTCGCAACTGGAAGGGTCAGGAACCGCACTGAGAGATGAGGGGAATTTGTTTATTTTAAACAAGAAATAAATAACTGAAATTGAAATGTTATGCTAATTACTAATCTACACTGACCAGGCCTCTTTCGAGGAGTTGAGGGGATGGTTTATTTGCCAACTTGAAAATGCAAGAAGTAAAGCTAATCTAGCAATTAAATGTTACTTCCCAAATTGAAATCTAATCTAAGTGTTGTGGTTAAGATATATAGATTGATTCCTTTAGATTGTGTGAGAAAAACAAATGCAAGAAACCAAAGAGAAATAAACACACTACCACACCACCAACCCCCTTAAAGGACGAGATGAAACTGGGTACTATGAGACCCGCTTTTATTATATCCTATTACAACTGAGAAACTAAGTTCTCTTTTTCTGTTCTTTTTTTTTTTTAGGACTTTGGGATCCTTGTAGAATGAATCAAAATTAAAGGAAATGATTACAAAGGGTTCTCTGAAGGTCTTGGTCTTCAAGGGTTCCAACTTGGATTAGATTTTCTTCACTTTAGCTTTGATTTTGCCAGAGTTTCCCCTTGTTTTATGATGGACCTGCTAAAAACCAGCAAAGAGAAAGATTAAAAAATGATGGAAAACTCTTTAAGAAACTAACATGAAAAAGGTAAATACTTAACCAAAAATTTCTGAAACTTTTCTTATGAAAAAATGCAACTTTTTAAGGGCTTTTTGGAGGCTTTCAATGAGACTAAGCTAGGCTCTTTAGAGTTTTCTGTTTGCTGTCCTAAAACAACAAGCTAAAACTCCTAAGTAGCTAGATCTACAATGCAAACTTAGAGCAACTTTCTACCTTAAGACTTCTTGAATAAATTTATAGAAAATTGCAACAAACTACTTAGATCTACCTTTTGAATAAGAAATAATTTAAACTAGATCTAAGACTCATGCATGCAACACTAGATAATAAGATTAAACTTTGAAATCAACTCTAGATGACATGCAAAAAAGTAACCAAATGATTTTCTTTTAGAAATTAAAGAGAGAGGAGAAGAAAGCAAGCTTATGCTTGGAATGTCTTTGGGCAATGGAGTCCTTCTTTGGTGAAATGTGGAGGGATCTTCTTCAAAGGACTTGGAAAAGATGAAGAGTCAAGCTAGATCATCCACTTTTCCAAGTTGAGGTATCAATTACTTCAATGATCAATCACTTGCAAAAGAGAGGGTTAGAATATGGTATCACTTACAAAAGAGACTTCACAACACTATATGTTAAACCAAACAAGTATTGCATCTAAAATCGCTTAAGTAAATGAATAAGAAGATAACTAATCAAACTAGCTTAACAATCTTACCCTATTGAGTAATAGTACTCCTATAAGGTCACATGGACCAAAAATAAAAGCAAGAAACAATAGAATAATATCACCTCATACACATATGCATCCACACACTTGGCCAATCCACCAATTTGACCTTCAAAGTCTTCTTTTTATTCCAATATGAGAAAGAGTATTACAATGACAAAGTTACAACAAACAATTCTTTCCAAGCTCCAAACTAATTCACAATGAGAGAGAATGCCTTGCTTTATACAACTTTGGGTGGAGATCCCAAGAGGGGTGCACATGCCAAGTGTGAGTGGCGCACATCTTAGATGAGAGCAAGTGTAAGAGGAGGCAAGGCAAGTTGTAGTCATCTCCCCATGTGTCCACTTGACTGCCACATTACAACCATTAGATGAGTCAATCGAGTTGGGAGGAGATCCTCTTTGGAGAATGCGCCACCTCAAGGGAGAGGTGTGCACCTCCTTTTGAGCACATGCTCTTTAACCATGATGCATGCCTTCAACCATGCCACTTAGGACATCATCCTATGAGTGCCACCTTGACTTTTGGGCTTTTATTTTGCCTCCAACATGTCCCCACATGTTTCCTTGATTTGAGCATTTGCTGATTTTTTTGATTTTATTTTGACTTTTTGGGGTTTTTTGAACAAATTTAATTTTTGAGTGATTAAAATCACTATTTTTGCTCAACTAAGTGGGTACTTAGGTAATATGGGTGCTCTAGGTCAAAAAATGAGCACGCCCATGGCATATTAAGTTCCCTAGTACCACTTTTTTAATACATCTTTATTTTTTAATTAAAGTTTGCCGAATTCTGACAATTTTTTAATTAACTGAAAAAAGTAAAAAAACCTAAGGGGGACTTAACACATTTCCATAAGACTCTAAGATAATGTTTAGCATGGTAATATACATCAGACACTAGGCTTAGATCCATGCTAAGCCCTAACCATGGGTATATACTTCGACTCTGGAGGGATTGAGTGAAAAACTCATAAATTATAAATTGCCTGAACGACAAAATATAATAAATAAGTGAAAAAACACTCTAGAGTACAACTCATGTTTAGAATTAGGTGGCTACGACCTTTTACAAGTTCATCATGCAACATCTCTTATTACAATTTTTTTATGGAAATGTGAAAAAGTTGGTATTTATTGACCGACTGAACTTCTGAACTCTGAATTTTGAACAATAATGTTCAAGCTTTGGCGGCTCGCTGGAAGTCCATCCTAGTGCAACTTTGATGGATAACAAAGCCAAAACTAGTTAGAACTGGCCGGGTTGACCATTTTTGTATTGGTGCACTTCATCCAAAAGGACCAAAAATTGGGATGAGTATTTAGTTTGATTTGATTTTAGACTGTAGTATGATTAATTTTTGGACTTTGCAGGCCATTTAGAGCATCGATTTAGTTGTATTTTGGTTCGGTATCATTTTGGTTCCCTTGAACAATCCAATTTCCTTGAGAAATGACAAAGTTCGCCTATTAAAGTTGCCCTTTTGTTTTTGGAGGAAGGTTGTGAAACCTGCAAAAAATGCTGTGGGTTGAAAGGACCCACAACACACCCTCGCAGGATTACAAGAAAGTTGTGGGTTTAAGAAAACCTGCAACTCCTGATTGCTGGATCAGAAGACATTTGTGGGTTTGAGAGGACAAACAACCCCGTGTGGTGGAAATTCAAGAAAAGTTGTAAGTTGAGATGAAAAGAGGCCTACAAGAACTTCCCCTAAAGAAGTCTCCCCATGCAAAATTACCCTAACTCTTTCATAGGGTATTGGATTCTTATGCCACTTTTAGCCTGAAATTAGCTTAAAGAATGCATGCATTGGAATTGGTTGAAGGTTAAAATTCAGAACCAGTTGGTATAATTCAGCTTGAAAGTTGATTCATTGATTAAACTGCATTAAAATTGCCTGTAGCAGTAAAATGACCATATCTCCCTCTTCCAATTTCTTATTACTGCAAGCTGTTTCATGTGTTGTAAATCTCTTGGGAATCCAAACCAAAGGAGAAGTTTATGATCAGTTCTGGATTGAACATCGAACATTTATTTATTTAGTTTATATGTATTTTTGCATTTATTTCTGGACCCTTTTATCCTTTGCTACCTCCAATCAACTGTCAACTTTGCTGCCATGAAATATTTACCCTATGTACTTAGAGAGATGGGTTTACATTTAAGAAAACCCTATAGGAAACACCTGATGTCATGCTCTGTTATACAGCTCGTATTAAACTTGATTAGTTTAATAATACTTATGTTCATATATTAAGTTGGAAAAGATGATCTTAGTTGTTTTTTTGGGTTGTACGAATGGATACACTTCAAGCTGTTTTTCTTGGATACACAACACTGGCATGGGCTCTGATTATTGAGTTGGGATCATTTGGTTATAAGTGATATTATTGTTAAGAAAAAATATTTAATAATAGAATGAGTTTATTAAATTACCAAAATAAAGTTATTCAAATGTTTAGCTGTTAATATTATAAATTCTGAGTAATACTAATGCCCTAGTAAAGAATAAACAGTAGATAACCCTGACTTGTTTCTTACTTGGGCAGCTGCAATTATTCAATTATTAACCTAATAATATTATGAATTTACATTATACAATGCCCTAGTAATGAAATATATCAGTAGGTAACTATGACAGGTTTCTCACTGGGGTATATGCATTATCCTTTGTTTCTGTTTTAATGAGAGTGCTTATTTTGGGATATCTGGTTGTGTTTACAAAATATGTTTGCTTGATTATCCAGGTCATAGCTATTACAGTGTTCTTCTTGCTGGCAGTTGCATTCTACGTCTTCTTTGCACCATTTGTAGGCAGCAATATTCTGGAATATACAGCATTTGCATTTTACTCTCCTCTGGTATGCTATTCTTTCTTTTTATTATTGTTTAAATGATGACACTTATGTGTTTCTCTGATTGTAGGGATGAATCTCTATCTGGATTTATTGCTCACTATCTCCTCAAATGTCATTCTTTTCAGGCACTGGCTGTTTTTCTTCTTTACATTCGCAGCTCTGCTATTAATCCAGCAGATCCTGGTATTTTTCCAAGTATTCCAAAGAAGTTGATATTTAAGGAAGATAAAAAACCTAGACTACCAGAAAGCTCTTTGGTTTTAGATGTTGGTCAAACTGTGCATGGACAATCTCCATCCTTGTCAATACCAATTAGGAGCTCTTCAGCTATACATTCAGAGAACAAAGCTTCTTTTCCAGAACATGCAGGAATAAAGTGGAATGGTTCAGAGGACGCTGTGAAAGGAAATGATAAAATTTCTTTTCTTAGCATTGGTTGCTTACTTTGTGGGTGGCTTATAAAAGATGATAGCTGTAGAAATGAAGGGATTCCACAGCAACCAGTAGCAGATGAAGATGTGTTGTTTTGCACGTTGTGCAATGCAGAGGTATTATTTATAGTGATTGGCTGTGGAACTTTGTAGTTTGAGTCAAGTCTGGAGTCAGTTGCAGAGTTCAGGTATTTGACATGTACGAGAATAAGATGGATGAGAATCTTGTGCAGTCATTAAATAATATATATTGCAAACAAAGACATGGATACAAAGTTCATTGCTGATTGTTGTTTTAATTACGTGATGTTTTTCTCATGCAATAAAGAGTAGTCAATAACAGGTAGAAAAACACATGGCTGCATATCATGATCATTATATCCTTTATTTGATTTCTCAGAAGCGTTATTTTATATTTGACAGAGTTAAACATGTTTGATTGCACTGCATGTCTTGGTTAGTATATTTTTGGGAAATCCTGCATATTTCACTTCATAGAACAAACAAGTACACCATAGAAAAATGACAAAAAGACAAGCATATGAGCCTGTGCACCAAGGGGAAGGGACTCCACATCACATCAAAACCCACCGAGTTTGGATCTCACAAGCAAATCCAACTCTTTCTTAAAGCTCCTTAAGCCCCCTAAACTAAAAGGGGAGGGGTCCTCCTGAAAAGTAACTTTCAATCGATGCTTCCACAGAATGGAAATAGCAAATCAACTGTATTGTGTGCCACACGGATTTGCAACAATCCCTTATCATCCAAGTGTTTCCAAGGAGAAGAACTTTCCATAAAAGTGGGGCAATGAAGAAGAAGTGAAATTTAGCTTGAAACCATGCCCAAAACACCATGGCAGCTCAACATCTCCAAAAGTCATGTTCAACTGTTTCATCCTTGCCATATTTGACACATCAACTTTATGAAGCCTACTCTTGACAAACAACCATTCTTGGAGTAGAATTCACCCCCAAATTGTGTTTAAAAGAAGAATGTGATTTCGAGATGGATTGGCACTTCCTCAGCGAATGTGCCATGGGATCCTTCACCCCCCAGATTTTGTTCAATCGAGAGACAATGTCAAAGTGTGCCTTAACATATCATAAAGATCCTTGGTCTTGTTATTGCAGGATTTTGTAGTTGTGCAAAGCCCAACACAAGATCACCAAATCTTGCATAACTACAGGAAATCCTACCACTGTCACCTTAGTAAGAAATCCCCACGTTTTAGTGATGGAGGAGGTCCACCATAGGGGAGGCTTCCCCGGTGACCTCAAGGGATCAAAGTAGCAAATTTGTTAGCCAAGCCTACCACCCCCTCTCTTGATCACCTAATGATAAATCTAGGTCTGTGAAATGGATGAGGTTAAAAGGTGTTTGAGTACCTGCCTGGAACAAGAACACTTTATAGCATTTATATCATCAATTCCAAGTACAAACATGCAATTAAAACCTCATAAGACACTAGACTGATAATTTGCTATAGCTGGTGCGAATTTGCAGCAGTACAACAGTTTACAACAGCAAATATAAGTTTGTAACAGCAGCAAATAAAAGAGATCAGGAATGCATCAATTGACAAGAAAAACTTAGCACATATCCAATAGATCAATGTCCAATTGTTCAAAGCAATTTCTGAGCATGTTATACCACCATTAGATCAATGTATGCAGCAAATTTGAGTGTTATCAGGTGGCTGTAGCAAACTTTTGCAACAACAAGAAGTTTACCACTCAATTAGCACAAGTTAGTATTAGCAAAGTTAGTAGATAGCTTGAGAGATTAAGAATAAAGAGTTTTTTTTGATCACCTTCACCACAAGAGAGTTTAATAATTAGTGCCTTAGGGCTATGGAGTCTTTATAACAATAATGATATCACTTAGAGATGAAACAAGCAAAGTTCTAAGAAGTAGGGTTTAAACTCTAAGCTGCTAGCACATTAGGGTTGTTGCCGTCCTTATACACACTTGCAAACGTGGACTAAGTCTCAATCCACTTAGTGTGTCCTCAGAGACACAATGTCTAAGTTCAAGCCCACTATCACCTCGACTTGAACTCCTTCAGTCTAGGCTTACTCCTAGAGAAGCCAAGGGGGGTAGTCCCAACTACTATGTGAATTATTAGATGGGTTCTAGGAGTTAATTTTAATTTGTTAAAGGTTGGGGGAAACTAGCCTATATGAGAGGCAAGCAATGCAAATGCAAACCTTCAATGACAACCAACCCTTTCCCTAAGACAACTAAGACTAGTGCCTAAGGTTGGGCAAGGGGTCAACTAAAGTTACAAGAGAGATCTAAACTAAGCCAAGAAAAAACTTTACAAATTAGATTAGATACACAAGAATTATAATTACAACAAATAAATAATAGTTAGATGATACAACTAGATACAAAGATACAACTATTAATAAATGAAATAGGCAAGCACTTGTTAGTTCTAACCTCTGATTTTGTAGGAAATGAAAGGAAATAGATCAAGATTACATCAACACAACAAACACAACTCAATCACCCAAACAATGAAGTGCCCCAAAGGAGGTGCGCAACTTCAAGGGGTGTGCTCAAGAGACCAATGCACAACTTCAAGGGGTGTGCTCAAGAGACCAATGCACAACTTCAGGGGAAAGATAAAACTTGAAGAAATGGCCTCCACGGGCACTAATGCACAACTTCTAGGATTAACAACTCAACCACCACAAGATGCTCAATGAGATTGCTTAAAAGATACTTGAAATAAAAGTGTTGCAGAAAGTAAAGAGCATGAACCACTTAAAATGTATGTGAAGTTAAACCATAAGTTACTTGTGAGTAGATTTTAGAGTTGTAGTTAATTAAGTGAATGTTGTAAATCCTAGACTAGACGACTTCCCCAAAACTCCCACCGCTTTGGCTAAAAGGATTGTTGGGTGCTCGAGAAGCAAGGCAAACAAGGCCTTACCCTAGCTCCATAGGTCAATCCAGGAAACAAGGGTGCTCAACAAGGGGGACACCTAGTTTCGTGAGATCATCCCTAATCTAGCACCCCAAGCCGCCTCCACAAGTTCCTTTTTTGATAGCGAAAGTTGAGATAGTTAAAGGTGATCTAATTAAACTAGATAAATTGATCCCCTAAGATTAAGATGGGTTAATTAATCAATTAAGTTTATTTGAGTTAAGTGCTTGAAATAAAGTGAATGACAAGTGCTTGAAAGAAAAGAAATAAAAAATGCTTGAAAGAAATATACAAGTAGATAGATTATGCTTCCATGGGCTTAAGCAAGAAAGTAAATGGAATTAAATGCTTCTAAACTATAAGATATCATATGAACTTGAAAGAGCAACTAGAAGCATAAACAATCAACTATCTAACAAACTAAACTAGCCTTACGATATAGCATGGGTGGCAAAGCCAAACCTCTTTGCTAGGTGTAGGAAAAATAATGCAAGAAAGGAAAAACTTAACTTGAAAAACGAAAGCAAGTAAATCTAACCACACAACCTTGTCTTAAAGACAAATGGGGCAAACAAAATGAAACTTAAAACAGAAAATTAAATCTAAGTCCTAGGCTTACAATATTGCACGGGTGGCTAGGCCAATCCACTATGCAAGGTGTAGGCAAAATAAAAGAAAAACGCAGAAAATTACTTTTTATAAGAAGTGCAAGCCTTAGAGACTCTCTTGGGGCTTGCTTACAATGTGAGAAAGAAGGAGAAAGAGTTGGGAAGATGTTACCCCAACTTAGGAGGCTCTATTTGACGTTTTGGGCCCCTTTTGGGCTGTAGATCTTCCTCTTTTTAGTGCAGACGTGCAACAAATCAACAAACAAAACTTGCTGGAAAAACTGCAAAAACACCCGAAGCTTTGGAAAATTTATGTGAGCAATAACCAAAAATTTTCTGTGTAAATTTCAGCAAGTAAAATATGTTTAAAAACTTTATCTAAGTATGTTAGAATGCCCCAAGAAGTGTAGAAAATAACATAAATATGAAACATAAAATTTTCAGAGGGTTTCAGTGGATAGAAAGATAGATTTCTAGATTTAAAATCTTCACTCCAGACCCTTAGGTAACCTGCAAGTCTTGTGAGAAAAACTACAAAAATAGAGAGGATGTGAGTAAATTTAGATGGTAAAACAAAATACTTTTTAATACCCAAATAAACAATTCACTAGATCTATGAATACTACCATAAATGTTAGGGTCCTAACCCGCACATAGGTAGAACAATATATTCGGATGTAATAAATGTCAATATTAATAAGGCCTTGTAATAAAATAAAATAAGTTGGATGTAAGAAGACCTAATAGAAGCTTTCGCTTCTAGAAGGATCTTCCTCTAGATGCTTCTTTTGATAGACATATTTAGTATAAATAGGAGTTGAGGGTATGAGAACCCTAGCTTGAATAATATTGTAATAGAGCGCTGCTCAACTGGAGGTTTGCCCCCTCGAAGAGGCATGTGAACATTGCTTTCAGAATCAAAGTGCCATTTCTGTTGTTGTTCTTATATCATTTCAGTGCTATTGTGGTGATTGTTTTGGTTATATTGCTGTTATTCTGCCATTTTTAGCATTTTATTTCTGTTATGCATACTTTTTATATTTGGTATATTACAAGTGGTATCAGAGCACTTTCCTTGGCAGACATTGTGGGAAAATATTTTTTATTCTTGCAGATTTTTTTTTCAGAGAAAAAAAAAGAGGGCCGCGACATTCCAGAAATTTTCGGTAATTTTTGTGCAAAATTTGCAGAAATAGGTTGTAGATCTGAGTTCCTCTTAGAAAAACACCTAAGTTGAAAAAAAAAATCGTCTGAAACAGAGTTCCGGAAGTCAAGATATTGAAGTTTTAAAATCTGCAAATTTTCAGGGTTTTTTCCACGGACGACGGCGCAATTTTTTATTTCTGTAGTAGCTGGAGACCAAATTTTCCCAAACAAATTACAGATTTGAGTTTTTCTCACAATTTCACCCAATTTCAAAAAAGAAATCAGCCGAAACGGAGTTCGGGAAGTGAAGTTATGATCATTTTAAATTCAACAGTTTTTCAGGGTTTTTTTTTTTAGAAAAAGCCGCGATTTTCTGCCGTAGCTTATTGTTCTATTTTTTGGGTTTTTTCGTGACGGCTGCGGGACTGAAGAGTTCATAGGGTGATCATATGGATATTTCCTCTCAAACCCTCAAATAAATTCTTGAAGCATTCAAATCCCAATTGTATGACAAATTGGATGCCTTTGGAGATGGCCTCAATGATAGTTTTTGTAGTATTCAAGATTCATTGGATTGCATGCAGGAGAGATTTCTTATGGCAGACATCAATGATGAGTATAATCAAGAAATATATGCTTGGTATGATCTCGATGCCGATTGCGATGATTGGTATATGGATAGTTGTCATTTCTGGGATGACAACCACTTCCATATTTTATTTGATGACTCTACTCCACCTTCTGTAGAGAAGATCAATGTCCCACATCAAGAGCTAGTTATGATTACCAGCGTCCAACTTGCATATTCTACAATGGTATTGTTCCTTCCAGATTCAACGGTGACCTTTTTCCACTATGTGGCTGAATATTCTTATTTGGATCCACATGATAGGTGTCAGTATTGGGAGCATCATTTTCAGTTAGTTATTGGGTGTCAATATCTTCCGTGTGGAGTTCACATGAGCACTTGGACATGGGACCCTGGTTTACAATGGCGGTTGGACTACTTCAGCACGGTGGCTTCCATTTCTTAGTGGGACCCTGGTTCTCTAGTCTACTTTAGCACTATGGTGCACACTTGGACATGGGACCCTGGTATATGGTTGTACATCAAGCGTTGAGGACAACGCTTTCATAAGGGGGATGGAATGTAAGGTAGCTAGAGAAGTAGTGGGGGG
>ML780874.1:466701-479854 GCA_009831015.1 Picea engelmannii | reverse complement strand
CATGGGTAGGCCTAGGCCTACGTGAACCTCCCACCACCATCATTATAATAAAAAATGGAACCAAAATGGCACACCACATTGACATCAACATCATGAATGTTGAACCTTGGCCCTTGATAATAAGTTGCTACCTTCAATAGAATGATGGAGGAGAAATGGGAAAGAGTAGGAGAAGAAACTAGTTTACAACACATGCATTTAAAAAAAAAAAAAACAAGAAAGAAAAATGGGCACCAAGAGCCTACCTCTTTATCTCTCCAATGGTGGTTGAATATGACTATGGTAGCCTTCAATCTCCCTTCCAAGCTCTCACAAATGGTAGCCTTCAATCTCCCTTCAATCTCCTCAAGAACTAGCAAGAACCCTCTCAAGAGTCAAAACCCTCTTAGCAAAGAAATGGATGAAATGTGAAATAGAATGAGAGAAATGGGAGTGAAAGAGTGTTTAGTAGTCTTAGATAACCCTAGGCTACCTTTCCCATGAGTCATTTCTCCAAAAAAACCAAAAAATGACCAATTTCCTCCTCCTCACACGCAGGGGCTCAGGGAGCGTTTCAGGGAGCGTTTTTTTCCCTTGGGAGCGCTCAGGGAGCATCCAGGGAGCGAACGCTCCCTGAGTGCTCCCTCAAAAACCAGGGAGCGTTGTTTTTGATGAGGGAGCGCACTTGGGAGCGCGCTCCCTGAACGCTCCCCTTGGGAGCGCGATTCGGGAGCGGGTTCGAAGGGGGGGGGGCGCTCCCCCGCAGCCTTGAGTTGGAGCCAACCTTGATATATTGTGTTAATCAAAGTTGTGTGAATCTTTCAGAGAATCCAGTCTTTCCTAACAAAGTCAAAGCATATAGAGATCAAATACCATTGCATCCGAGACATGGTGGAGAGAGGAGCAATGGAGCTCCGATACATATCCATAGATGAGCAGACAACGAACATTCTCACCAAGCCTCTGTCTAGGGTGAAGTATGAGCACTTCAGAGATAAGCTTGGTGTGATGCAGAATGTCCACCCTCATTGAGAGGGGGATGTGATGTTTCTCCTCCAGTGGGCTCTCCCTCTGGCCAAGGGTTTCCCAAATCAGTCATGTGAAGTGGCTGAGGGAGTAAAATGTAGCCTGGTACAAGTCTTGCCTACGCCATGTGAAGTGGCTAGGTGTGAATGGGACCATGGCATAGCCTTAGGGATATGGTAGTAGTCTTGCCCATAGCATGTGAAGTGGATGGGTGTGATTGGGATTACCAGGAGAGGAGAAACATCATAACGTAGTCGTGAGACTATGGTGGTAGTTTTGTACTACTAGATACTCATAGCGTAGTTGTGAGACTATGGTGGTAGTCTTGTACTACTGGATGCTCATAGCGTAGTCATGGCAGTAGTCTTGTACTGCTGGATGCTAATAGTGTAGTCGTGAGACTATGGCGGTAGTCTTGTACTACTGGATGCTCGTAGCGTAGTCGTGAGACTATGGTGGTAGCCTTGGGGCTACTAGTTGCTTGCAGCGTAGTCATGAGACTATGGTGGCAGTCTTGCCCATGCCATGTGAAATGGATGGGTGTGATTGGGACTACTAGAAGAAAACATCTTGGAAGAATACCTCCCTAGTTAAGAGGGAGTGTTGATGTTTTGGTAGCTGTGGGAGCTATTCCCTCTTGTTAGAGAAGAAGAAGATTCCAGAAGTCAAAGGAAGACCATTGAACAATTGAAGAACACCCCGAAAGAGAAGTCGGCCCACAGGAAAATAATAAAGCTGAAATTGAATTCCAAGGAAGAGAAGTCGGCCCACAGGAAAAGATAAAGTGGAAATAGAATTTCCCAGAAGAGAAGTCGGCCCTGGCTAAAGTGACTTAAAGACTATAAATAAGGTGGCATCTTGCTCATTTGTTCACTCACTCACTCAACTATCTCACTCAAGAAGGAGGTGCAAGTCTGTGGCAAGTAGAAGTCGCAACTACTGCAACATCTGGCGTTCTTGGTTATTCTTGGTGGTTTCTCTTGTGCGCTTTTCTGGGAGAGGTGCAGTAGCCTTGTGTGGTGCTGCAGCTGCAGTTGTCTGACCCTACTAGGGTTTGACAAGGAGAAAGAGATAAGTTATTGTATCAGGGTTTCTTCATTATCAGTTTTTCTCTTGTGAAGAAAAGCTTGTTCATGGTTGGATTGTATTATCAGAAAGAATCTATCTAAGAAAGGTTGGCTGGGTTTTTCCCAGGATAAATCTTTGTGTCTCCTTGTGCTTGTTTTATGTTGCTTATATTTTCAGTATATGGTTGCTAAATGTAAAAGAAGATCTAAATGTTTTGGAAATTTAAGAAAATCTAACAATGTTGTTGCTAAAGTAGTTGTTAAAATCAATCTTCTTAGTCTCTCAAGCATCCTACTAACTCTACTAAGCCTAACTCTAGCAAACTCGCAATATTTCTTCTTGTTGTTATAAAAGTTTGCTACAACCACTGAAAACTGCATTAAATTGCTGCATACACCTATCTAAAAGTGGCTTAACTTGTTCAGAAACTACCTCTAGCAATTGGATAATAATCTATTGGTTTAATGCTTTTCATGGTCAATTGTGGTGTTTCTGAGCATTGTTTCTTGCAACTGTTGCAAATCATTTATTTCTGTTATATAGTTGTTTACTGCTGTAATTTGCAACAACCAATGCAATTTTACTTGTCTAGTGTCTAAAGAGGTCATTGTTGCATGCTTTAGCTTGGTAATTGTCAATATATGTTGCAATTTGTTCATTGTTCTGGGTAGGTACAACAATCTCCTTACAACATCTCTTTTCCTTCCTAGACCTAGATCTAATTGACAAGTTATCAAGATAGGGGGCGGTAGGTTTGGCTACTTTTTGCAAGTCATCAAGGAAGCCTCCCTTGTGGTGGACCTCTTCCATCACTAAAACGAGGGAAGATTCTACTTAGGTGATAGTGGTAGTTTCTTCCATAGTTACACTAGATTTGGGGATCTTATGGAGGGCTTTGCACAAGTACAAATCCTGTGATAACAGTTCCTTTTATGGAAGTTAAAAAAGACATTTGAAACCAACAATACGATAGTGTGAGTGAAGGTGTTAATTCTTATGGCTCATTTATAGAAGCTTATTGAAAGATTCTTGTAGTTATTTAAATGTGGTTTTGGGAAGTGCATTTCAACCCCAAGCAACTTTCCCTCAATTATCTGCTTTCTTTTTTCCTTCTTGTATCCGAGATTTTTATCATTCTTTTCAGATTTACGCACAAAGTAGACATAAATACACATATGAATAAGAGAGATAAGATAAGATAAATATATTAATGTCCAATGTGTTGATTTTTCAATAAGCTAGGTTTAAGCATGAAGTTCATTCCATTTTTAGCATTTTACTTAAACCATAAACAATTTATTGCAGCAACCAAGATCACAAGAAGAAACAACATGCACAAGTACACAAGAAGTATCCTGGGAAAACCCTTCTCAACAAGGGAAGAAAACCCAACCAATCCTTTGCTATATTCTTTAAGAGAAAGACCTCCACCACCATAAAAGACTAGCACACAAAAGGGTGCTCACAAACCCTAGAAGACTAGCGCCCAAGAGAGGTGCGTACTTTTCCCAAGAAGTAAGTACTTGCTGAAATTTCCAAACTCACACTTGTGATATGATTCCTCAATGGGGAATTTACCTTTACTTATATTAGACTGAACCTATCAACAATGGTGTCTATTGGCACAACAGGGCCGACCTCAATAACTCACAATATAATTAATAGTTACCATATTAATTATCTTTCACTTTATGGTGGGGCCGACCTGTACCCTTTACATCACAAATAGGTTTACAGGTAAGTCTGACTCTTGAACAATATAACAAGGGATCTCATACACCCTAGTGCTCAACCACGAGGGGCACATCCATCTGTGCTCAACCATAGGGATGTCCACATCTCTATCTCACTGCGTCTCACAGGAGAATCACACTCACTAGTGCTCAACCACTAGGATCACGTTCACCTGTGCTCAGCTACAGGCACGTCCAATTCAACAGATCTTCTTTCTCACTGCGTTAGATAGGAGAATCATCTGGAGTATCACATCATCTCAACTCTTTGCTCAGAGGAGGCTAATACATCGTTTCATCTCTGTCTCAGAGCGATGCACCCAACTCATGGGATTTTCCACACGTTCACTTGTGCTCAGCCACAAGCACATCCAACTCAACAGATCTTCTTTCTCACTGCGTTACACAGGAGAATCATCTGGAGTATCATCTCAACTCTTTGCACAGAGGAGTTCAACACAACGTTCTAGTTCTGTCTCAGATAGGAACCACACACCCATCTCATGGGCACACCCAACTCATGGGCTCTCTCTCAGGTCTGTGTCTTGGAGGATGTCTCACGCAGCTGTAATCATCAACACAATGAATGACCATCAAGGTAGGTCAATGGGACTGGTGAAAAGAGTACAATCAAGAATAAGCACCTACAAGAGTACCCAAGTCTACAACACAAGCATAATGTAAGCTAAACGAACTGCTACATGAGAAATGCATGAAACAACATGATTAAACAATGTTGGAAGAAGCAATAAAAAGAGCAGGGGCTAGATATAACAACAAGGCCCTAGCTCAATGTCAACATCATAGATGAAAATACTAGTAGGGGTAGAGGGTGGAGAAAGGGAACCTCGATCATCATTAGTCCTTGAGAAGGGATTGAAGCAAATTTTGACGATGTCATTTGTAGAATCTAGAGAGGACCTGTTAATCCCTGGATTTTCTCACTTGCAAATCATGAGAGTTAAGGGCCAACATATTCTATTTGGATGGCATTCAAATATTTCTTCCAATGATAGCTTTGCTTGAGCCAGAATTGTTTCCCATTGAGGTTAGGTATAGGATCGATTAAGTGATGTTTTCCTATTTCAGAGATAAAGTATGCAAAGTTTTTCATGACATTGGATAGAAATGGCTATTTTTAGCCGTTCTCCTACTTTTTAGGAGATAGAGTTCAAAGGTTCGCATGGCATTTTTGATGATATATTTTGCGTCTTTGAGAGCCCATGATTCCAATGAGCTTCTTCCGGATTACATGCATGATACTTCATACATCTGCTCCAATGCAAAGGCTTGCATGTCGATTTTGAGCACCTATTCAGATTCCTTGCAGAACATTGATTCCGATGAGCATAATTTCATCAACATGCAAGCACTTTATATTTTTATCAGTATGCCATGCAGTGTGACACATGGCAGCCTTGCAGAGGTGACATTTGGCAGGTCCAKGATTCGACATGTGGCAGTCCTCAGAGGTGACACATGTAGATTGTGCCATGTGGCAGCTTCTGACAKTGACAAGTGGYAGAACTAGGGTGTGTTGCCGTCCTTATACACACTTGCAAACGTGAGSTAAGTCCTGCTCACTTAGTGTGTCCTCGGAGGCACAATGCCTAAGTTCAAAGTCCAYGCTGTCACTTTGACTTGAACCTCTTCCGTCTAGGCTAACTCCTAGGGAAGCCAAGGGGGGTAAAYTCTAGTTACTAGATGAGATTTAGAGTTTAATGTTCTAGGAGTTGGTTTAAATTTGTTAAAAGGTCAGGGGGAATCTAGCCTATGATGTTAAGCARCAAATGCAGGATGCAACAATTAAGTATGACAGTCAGGCCTTTTCCTAGGACAACTAAGACTAGTGCCTAAGATTAGGCAAGGGGTCAACTAGATTAAAGAGAGATAGATTATAAAATGATTACAAGTTTGCAAAAGTTACAACAAGAGAGATAAAACTAGATACAAAATAATATGTGAGATATACAAAGCTGAACTAAACTAGATACAAGATATACAACAAGAATATCCAAGATATGCTAAGTTAGACTAAGCTAGATACAATAGATACAAGATATGCACTATACTAACAGATTGCTTGGATGTGCAGGAAAAGAAGATACTCAAGATGATACATACATCAACACATCAAGCCAAGCACGCTCACAATAGATAGAATTCTATTGGACTGCTTATCAATGGCATAAAGACGCAAAGCACTCAAGACCCAGTCAAGAGAATGCCTCCGGGTGGATGCACACTTCTTGAAGGATCACACCACAAATACAAGATAGATGAAAAGCTTGAAAAGTAAAGTGCCCAGATAGATGTAACCACTTAGATAATTACTCCACAACATATAAATTTACTTGCATGTAAATATAAAAATGAGATCCGATTGCTTGCAAGTGTGAAATGTAAATCGCTAATGTTGTAGACCAAAGATTGAGTCAAGTGATCAAATGAGATTTATTTTAATCCTATCTAGGTGTCAACCCAAAACTTTCCTCCCCCATTTACCAAGTGACTGCTGGATACTCAAGAAGTTAGGCAACGAGGCCCACCCTAGCTTCACAGGTCAGTCCTAAAATCAGAGTACTCCCGGAAAGGACGCCGCATGTCGTAAGACCGTCCCCGGCCTAGCACCTTCCGTTGCCTTCCTCCGACCCCGTTTTAAATGGAGAAGATGGTTGGTAATGGTGTCCTATTAAGTCTAATACGTTGATTATTAAACCTATGAGCCAAGTGTTGAAACGTGTTTGAGTGCTTGTAGCTTGCTCAAAAAGTGCCAAAGTATTGAAACTGAAAGATGAGTGTGAACTCTTAAAAAGTGAAATTGCAAAATAAGTTCTTAAGTTGTTGAATTATTGCATGTAAATGTAAGAACTGAAATGCTTGTGAAACTAAAAACTGAAAATGTGAAGGTTGAGGCCTTTAAACAAAAGATTGCAAGTTAAATGCTTAAACGAGATTATTGCATGTGAGACATAAAGCAAATGGAAATAACTTGCGGAAAAGTAAAAGATGATTACTTTAAGCCTTTATGAAATCGGTGTTTAGCATGCATATGTGTAAGATAAAGATTACAGAAACTGAAACTTGCATGCAACGGAAAACAAAGATCAAATCTAAGCCACCACGGGCTCTAAGCTAGCATATGTTATGTTGGATCTACTCTAGATATTTTTCCTTTAAGCATGCATGTAGATATCAACGATTAAACTAGCTAAGCTATGAATTGAAAGACATAAAGGAAATCTAACTAAAGCATGCAAAGTAAAGATGGAAATGAAGAACGCAAGCCACTTGGGTACAATCCTTCGGGCTTACTTTACATTGATTTAGAGAGAGGAGAAAGAAGCGACATTGTTACCACTTCGAAAGGAGCTACTTGAGGGTGTGTTGTGCTTAAAATTGGGCAGCATGTATCCTTAGTCTGACGAGAATCTGCAAAAATCAGCAAGCAATACTATTGCTTGCTGATTTTAGCTGCAACACATTCAAAAAAAGGTTATGAAATTTCTGTTTTTCAACAGAAACTTCTTACATATAAAAACCAGAATTTTATATTGATTAAATTGACCTATCTAAGCAAGTTAGATACCAAGAACTGAATGTGATAGAAGGAGGAAGAAGAATGAAAAATGCTTGTGAAGTTTAAGTGAAGATGAGAGTAGATTCGTCCTTTAACCTATCCCAATAACTCCTTTTCAAGGGAACCTGCAAACTTCAATAAACAGTGAGATCAAGTAGATAAATGGATTGCATGCATGCATAATACAACAAAGTTAGTATTAAACATGAATATAATGCATATAGGCAAGCGAACAATGTTTTACTTAACCTAGCCAAACAAACAACGTTATACTTTAGCTATGCTACTTAATGATCACAAAATATTGAAAGCAAAGAGCAATATCACCTTGTATATAAATGAAGCATGTAGACAAAATCCAACACTCCCAATTCGTCCAAAGCGATTTCTTTATTATCAAGTGGGAAGAGGTTGCAGCAACAAAGTTGCTTCAAGCTCTTCAAGAACCAAAACTAGTGAAGCAAGATGACAATACTGAGAGAGAGAGAGATGGAGATGGAGAGAATTTGGTAGCATAACAATACTGGGAAGAATGGTAATGAATGAGGGAGTGAGAGGTCCCTTAAATAGCTTGAGAAGCCAAGGAGACCCCTCTTGGATCTTCAACACTTGTCAAAAATCCAACCACACATGAGCTTAAGGAAAGAAAGCGTGAGGCTTTTAGGTTTAGAGTGAAATAGAAGGTGGGTGAGTTGGCGAGGTGAGTTGGCCTCATGAAGGAGGCGCATTGGTCAAGGAGGAGACCCACGCTTTCCTTCAAAGCATCTTCCACTTTAAAGTTTGGATGTTTCCATTTCATTCAAGAAGGAAAACGTATGTTTCCATGAAGGGTGCAAATTTCCAAGAGGAAAGCGTGAGTTTGAGAAAGGGAAAGCGTGAGCTTTAGGAAATAGTAAGTAAGGGTGTGGGGGAGTGTGTATGACACACTCCCAAGGTGAGGTGTATGCATAGGGAATGCGTATTGGATGAAGGAGAGGCCCACGCATTTCCTTAAGGCAAACTTCCACTTTAAATGTGATGTTTCCACTTTCCCCCAAGAGAAAAGCATACTTCCTCAAGGAATGCGTGAGTTTTAAAGGGTGAGGTGGTTTGAGTGTGATGTCCATACTCTAAAGTAGGATGTGGATGGGTAAGGGGGAAAGTATAAGTGGATAGAGGGAACCACACTTCAATTAAAGAGAGTTTCCAAAATTCACGTGGGAAGGGGGACGTATTACCCAAATGGGGCGTAAATCCCAAGGTAGGAAATTAATTAAAGTGTGGGTAAAGGGGTGTAAAGGTTAGGAAGGGTGTGGGTAGGTTAGGTGGGGTCTCTCTTCATCAATTGTCACATTAAATTTACCTTATTTGAGCCTTTATTACAAAATTGACATTTTCCCATGTCTTGGGTTTAGCAATTAAAATTGTTGTTATCCGACGAAAACTCCCAAGTGGACAAAACCCTAACAAAACTTGTCCGACCGAGTTGAAACTTGGTCCAAGGGTGTAGGGGGTCTCATTCCATTTCTTTTGAGTGCAAATACCCCTACCAAAAGCCCAAGGACCTAAGTTTTACGTTAATTATCCAGAATTGATTAATTAATTTAATTCCCAACCTTAGGAAAAATTAATTAATTAAAAAAAAACTACATAGACTCGACTGAAAATCATGAAACTTTGCGTGCTGTCTTACATGGTCATTTACATCATTCCTAAACACTAGCTACCTAAGGATGACTTCATTAGAACGCCTTTCCCCACTTCGGAGGATTTATTGCTGGTGGGAGTGAAAAACTCAAGGGAAATTAATAAGGCTGGTTAGGCCAAACTAATAACCTGAGGATAAAAAACACTCAGGGAAAGGAACTCTCCTAATGAAGAAATCCTAAGATAACTGACCTAACTATGATCCATGTAGACCTATTGCATTATAAACCCACACAGGGGTGCGGGAATCTCGCTTACAAAACTGTGTGCTGGAGCAAAAAAATGCCCTATAGAACCAAATAGTCTTCGACATGTTTGCATCTGATGATGCCTATCTTCATGGTACATGGAGTTGACCCCCTAGTTGAATAGGCGGTCAACAGGGTGCATGCTTGAGACTTGGGTGATGTGGCAAGTACTAAAATTGACTGAGATCATGTCTAAGTCATTAGGGCGCATGCTTGAGTTAGGAGTTGTGTTGGTGCCTGGAGGAGTTTGCGAGGTACTTTGTTGAGTGAATTGGAGCGCCCGCCTTATTTCTCTCACCTCACTAGAGCGCCTACCTTTTCTCTCTATTCATCCCGAGTCAAACTCAGAGTATCTTCAGTTGACAGGGCACATTCATAAGTTATGGGATTAAGTGGTGCATAGTGATTATTACGAGGTGGATGGGTTGAGTTGACTAGAGCGCCTACCTTTTCTCTCTCTCACTTCACTCTCTCTCTTTCTCACTTAGTCATGAGTTAGACTATAACTCTCTCTAGTGAACTGAGGCACCTCCCTTTTTTCTCTCTCACTTCACTCTCTCTCTCATCCACTTCACTCCCTCTCCCTTCCACTTAATTCCTTATTTCTTTCCCTCAACTCTCACTCTCTTCCACTTCATCCTGCCTTTACTCCACTATCCCATAGGGTGCACATCTCTCTAGTTCAATTACTACTACACTGGAATTAGAATCCTAATTGGACTAGTGTGCCTTCACTCTCCTCCTTTAGTTCTCCTTCACTTATGGTTGCATGCACAAATTCCTCATCTTGTGACATCTCAACTACTCTCCAGTTAGACTCTGTTAGACTCAGAGCGCTTGGACTTACCTCCACTCTTCTTCGGATCCACAAGTGTCACACTCACCTTGACTCACATGCATGACTACTCTTCTCCAGTTGAGGTGCATGGCTTTCCCTCTCTCACTTCACTCACTCATGAACATGGCATGAGAGGGAGACCTTCTTGGGATATGCACCCTCATGGTCAATATAAGCGGGGCTTCTGCATTGGCACAAGGTTGGATCTTCTTCAACGACAACATACTTAATCAAATTCTCTTCTCCTTCTCTCTATTCTAGCTTCTCTTTTCTTGTGCATGGATCATCACTATACGAGTTTTTGTATTTATCTCAATGGCACATTCAACCTCTTGGTGAACATAGAAATAAAGTCTTGTTATGCCGGTATCAAGCTTTCACGGATTGTTGGTATTGTGATTGTTATTTGTGCATGATTTTAGAAGTTATCAGCTTGTTATTTTGGTGCAAACGACCTCTTAATAGTGGCTTTCTTTTTCCTTCTTTTCACTTCTTTTTACAACTGATGTTGCAAGGATTCCACCGCAAACAAATTTGAAACGTATATTGTAACCTTTGGTTGTCTAATTTGTTGAAATGTAACAAGGGATGTCCTCATTCATGTTTTTGTGTTTTGTCATGGGCTGGACATAAAGTCATGTTTCCTAGACATGTTTTATTTGTAAAGTGACTTTTTAAATAAAGTGCTTTTATAAAGTGAATGTACTTTATAACTTAAAGTGATTTTAAGTTGTGGGACCCAAAAGTATCTAATGCGCATTTATTACTTATTTTGTAATTAATGAGGAGCATTAAATGTGAGCCCTCAGATTAGACTTATGATAGCCATTAGATTGAGTTGGTTATGTAAGTTAGGGTTTCTTGGGAAAAGAAAGAGTACATATACATGCTTAGAAATGTGAGAAGAACACACAGAAAAGACAAAGGAGAGAGATCAGATTTCTAGAGAGTTTAAGAGCATAGTTTTCAAAGCAAATTAGAATGCACGGTTCCCAACGCAGTGCAATTATAACAGTTCGTACAACAGAAGGAAGGATAGTCTGTACAGTGAGAAGACAGTCTGTACAACAAGAGGGAGGCACAATTTCCAAGGAAGAAGTCCGTACACTTCGTACTGTACTTGCTAACATGATTCCCGTGTCAGATTTTGTGCATTTATTGTTGCTGGTTGTTATCTGTACAGTGACATGATTTCCCAGAAATTGGGTTGCTGTTTGATTGGCACGTGTGGGCAGTTGAAGCTTGTTGGCACGAATTTCTAGAAAGAAATCAGATTGTTGAGATAAGTTGATTTGCATTTCTGATTTAGAGTTGGAATTAATAAATTTTTGAGTTGTAAGAAATTTCAGATCTGCTCTTGAATAATAGAAATAATCTCTCTAGGGTTTTCCCCACAGTGGGGTTTTTGCCCTAGTCATTGGACCAAAAATCACTTGTCTATTTGTTGCCTTATCAGAGTATGGGTCAGTGATTTATTTGACTTAAGTGTTTTAGCTTTCAATTGCTTTCTGTTTTAAAGACATGTATTAAAAGACTAAAATCTCAGGTTAGTCAAGTTTTTGACGAAATGTGTGAATGAGATATTTATGATTTTGTCATTAAAAATCTTCATGGTATCAGAGCGAGGACTCTGTAAGAAGTGCATTGTGTAGAATTTGATTTCAGAGTTGGGCAAAAGGGGAATAGTTGTTTAAATATGGCTTCCATCACACTTGAAGACTGGTTAAATGGCATTTCTAACTATTTGCAATGGAAGGTTAGAATGACAACTATTTTTAAAGAAAATAAGCTGTGGGCTCTTGTCACTACTGTGATAGTTCCTCCCTCCAACGATCCTATTGCCTTGGATATACATGAAGTCAAAGAGGCCAAAGCCCAAAGACTCATTTTGGATGGAGTAAGGGATCCACTCATCCCACACCTCGCTGAAAGGAAGATAGCCAAAGAAAGGTGGGAGGCATTGAAAAACCTATATGAGGCTAAAAATGAAAACTGTAAGATGACACTCAAAGATAAATTGCATTCAATCAAGATGATCATGGGTGAGAGTGTGGTTCCATATCTTACCCGGTTGGCACAAGTTAAGGATGAACTGGCGGCTGTGGGGGAAGTCATCTCAGATTCAGAGCTTGTGAGGATAGCTTTGAGAGGTTTTACAAAAGATTGGGACATCTTTGTGAAATGCATTGTGGGACGTGAAAAACTTCCAAATTGGAGTAGAATTTGGGATGATTTCACTCAGGAGGAGATCCGGGTGAATGGAGAGAAGGGAAGAGAGGGAGCTACTGAGGAGAACTTTGCTCTTCTATTAAAGGGAAAGGGAAAAAGTAAGAAGGGTTCCAGGATTGACATCAACAAAGTTCGTTGCTTTGCATGCAATGAATATGGCCACTATGCAGCACAGTGTCCCAATAGGAAGGGGACAAAGGAGAAGGAGAAGGAGAAATAGGTAGCAACCTCTACAAAGGTAAATGGCTTTAGTGAGAAGTTTGAGAAAGAGTTTTCTATTGTTTCCATTGTTTCTAGTGGCAACAACAACAACTTTGAGTTTGACAGGACTTGGATGGTGGACAGTGGGGCCACTAGTCATATGACAGGAATGTTGGACTCATTTATGTTCATATCTGAGATTGGTCCTGGTCATGTCGTGAATGGGACCCACCAGATCAGAGGAGTCAGCAGTGTCAGGTTTCTGTTGGACTTCAGAGAGACCCTGGAAGTTGAAGGGGTGTTGTTTGTACCAGGGCTGAGAGTTAATCTCCTCTTAGTCTCGGCTCTGGAGGATGTTGGATATGTAATCACTCTTGAATGTGGTTATGTTCATATTCATGCAGTAGATGAGGTTTCCATCAAGACAATTCTAATTGGAGAACGAAGAGGCAGAGTATACACAGTGCTTGGCCAACATATGAGATGTCAGTCAAGTTGGATATTTGACTCAGAGGGAGAGCAAGAAGCTCAAAGGACTGAAGGTGCACCCAAATGTTAGTCCTCA
>ML780874.1:425513-438328 GCA_009831015.1 Picea engelmannii | reverse complement strand
AGAAAGAAAGAGAAGCCAGAACAACCAGTCATTGTATCAAGAATCACAAGATTGCCAGCCTGATATGAACTCAATAAAAGCAATCAAGCAGAGGAACTGAAAGTCGTGATGAAGAACAGTGTATGGAAGACTTATGAATGAAACATTGCGAGATCTAGAACTAGAGGTTCTCCCAGATGGAGGGAGAAGACTATGATGATTACTTGTTCTAGTAAACCAGACATATCTTTACATGAGTCATTATATCATCCGCAACATCCATGAGTTGGAGTTCTACATCAGATAATGCAAAGAATGTTCTCCAGAGAAATTGAATAAAGAGCATATGAAGAGCAACCTCAAGACTTTGAGGCATACCAGAAAGAGACCCTTGTATGCAGATGGAAAAAGACAACTTGGTGGAGAACCTCCAGTGCACAGCAGAAGCGTGGTGAAGATTTTCTATAACAGAGAGATTGTATCAAGATGATTACTCAGTAAATTAGATCTCATGATGACAAAAGAAGTGCCACATGGATATGTTCCAGTTTTCCAACAATGATATACTCTATTGTACATGAAGCCTTCACAAAAAATCAGTGTTCCAGACTAAAGTACATTTGAAATCAAGCATTACATTATCCGTGATGAAGTCCAGAAAGGAGAAAGTGGTTCTCCAATACATATCTCCACAGATGAGCAGATAAGCAGACCTTTTGGTAAGGCTTCTATCCAAGATGAAAGAGTTTGCGTACTCAAGCTGGAGCTCGTGGAAATGACTTCCTTATTGAGAAAGGAAGAGATGACTCCCAGGTTGGGAGGGAGCACTGAAAATATTATTGAGGACATTCATTTTCAAAATTGAAAAATAGTCCAGCTTGGACAGATGCTTTCCTGTTCGGAAAGTGGATTGAGATTTCCGACAGACAACGATTTCCCATTGTGGTTAACATGGGAAATGGTCCAGATTGCTGATGTATCATAAACACCGACTTCCCATTGTGGTTAACATGGGGAGTGGTCTAGGGCAGTCTCTCTTCTTGAAGGTTACTCAAGAAGACTGGCCCGCCTCGACGGATAACGATTTCTCATTGTGGTTAACATGAGGAATGGTCCGTTTTGGAGGTTGATGCAAGACAATCTTTTCCTCTCGTGGTTAATAGAGGAAATGGTTCGGACAATCATTCCTTAGGGTTTATAAATTCTCTCCAGGGTGCACTTTGATTAGTGTAGGAAGAATGGCCCAGGGTGGGGAATGGTCTAGGCTCAACAATCAGGGAAAAACATTCCTTAGGGTTTATACATTCTCTCTAGGGTGCACTTTGATTAGTGTAGGAAGAATGGCCCAAGGTAGGGAATGGTTGAGGTTTAGAAAACATGATAGTTATTCTTCCTTGCTTGAGAAGACTAGTCCAAATATATCATTGTTCTACTCTGAGGGCAGATATTCTTTCAGATCTCACAGATGTGAGTAAAAGATTGGCCCAGATGATTCAGTTTATATCATAACATTGTTTCTGTGCAGGTTGATATCAGATGATTATTATGAAGACTATAGGATAGTAGATGTATACTACTGTGGTGGATGTTTTCCACTGTTCGTGACTATACGTTGTTGATCAAGTACTTGTGTGTTACTTGGTGTGGTAGTGTACCATTGGATTGTAGTTATGTACTACTATGGATAGACACAGTTGTGTTCTATTTTGTTTCGATTGCCTTGAAGACTATCAACAGTATTGGATGGATAATCAAAGGATAGAGATTTCCCAAACGGAAAATGGTTCAAATCATTTACTCTTCTAGATTAGAAGAATGGCTCTTGTATCACTTTGTGGAGTGAGCATTATGTCTGATTACTCAGATAGAGTATGGTTTCGAGATATGATGCAACTGATGACACTGATGATGATGATGGTGCTCATGATCTAGTCATGATCTAGTCTATACAACTATGTTGATGTTACCAGGTGAATGGTATGTTTTTTTGCTCAAGACCATTACCTGTAATACCTCCCTAGCTAGGAGGGAGTGTTGATATTATGGTAGCTTCAGGAGGTATTTACCTCCACGTGTAAACCTGACGAGAATAGAATACTCTGGGAAGCAAGAAGAAACCCTAATGAGTTGGCTAATAACCCTAGAAGACTTATCGGCTCAAGAAGATAATTTATATTAGGTTATTAGCCTCCAAGAGAAGAATTCGGCCATAAGAAATAATAATAGACTGAACAGACAGATACCCAAAATGAGAAGTTGGCCTAGGCAGTTAGCCAGAATTAGTATAAATACAGGAGGCCAGTTCTCATTCTGGCAGGCAGTCTCAGAATTGGAGAGCAACAACTTGTGCGCACTGCAGTGCCCGGTCTTGTGCACAGTTTTGAGGAGAGCTGCCATTGCAGCTGCTGCAGCTAGCAGATCACATTTGGCTTGGATTATCTCTTGGCTAGGGTTTGGAACATCTGATCAGCTCTTGTTCGTGCGCTATCCTTGGGGAAAGGTGCGTTACCCTTTGTTTGGCTATCTAGCCTAGGGTTTGCTTTCGGAGTGATTCTCTGTCAAGGTTAAGGTGCTCGGAGGGTGGCTTCGGCCTATGGTTGGGTGACAATAGAGATATTGTCAATGGTAAAATGAGCACATCCACTTATAGTCTAACAAGTGTCTGTCTAAATGAGGCGCTAGCCTCCTTATACAACTCTGGCACATGTGGACGGAGGTGTCTCTTCACTGGCAGGGCCGACTTCTTCTTTTGGGTGGTTATAACCACGTTTAATATATTTTGGGGCCTCTTTAATATATTCTGGGGCCGACTTCTTATTCTATTACAATTATGTTTTGATGAATCCACAATAGGGGATTTGGGCTTTTACAATAGCCGACATGATCAATCCGCAATAGGGGATTGATCTAATGAATAATACAACAATAATAATTAGAATACACTTTGCAGTTACATTATTTCAACACGGTGGACTACTACTACTTGTCTCTTATCTTTTTTTCTTTTTCTTATGGATGAATAACTCATGCAACTTCTTGGAGAGATGATGTATGGATGTTTTTTTCAAGTTTGATGGATGATTTCATGAATAGGGTTTCATGTATGAGCATTGATTTACCTAGTAAGTGTTCTTTCTAAGTCTTTGAGGATTTATTTATGAATGTATGAAGTGTGGATGTACTTATCAAAGTGGTGATAGTGTATTTTTCCTTGTATTTTTATTGAATAGATCCTATTTTGTAAACCCTAGGAAGGTTTGTAGTGGACTACCTTCCCTTGATATTTGTCTTAAAAGTTTGTTAAAGGACTTAGAATGATTTTTTAGGGTTTGAGTGGACTACCCTAGTTTTTTCTATAGGATAACCTTCTAAGGTTTGTAGTGGACTACCTTAGGGTTTTATCTGAAGTCCATGTTTCACCTCTGTCTTCAAGAAAGTTGATAGTTTGACTCCATAAGCCCAACGAGAATAAAAGATACTAGTCTTAACTCCCTTTAGTAAGCCCTTAAATCTAAATTTACCTTTTCTTTTATTGTTCTAGGGTTAGATTAGGGTTTGCAACAATTATTATTTAATTTTCAGCCATAATTAAGCTAGATGTCTAGGGTTTTTATTGGCAAATAATCCTCAAAGTGTATCTTGCTATTATTTATTGCATTGCTGATTTAATTTTCAGCCCTGTAGGGCTTGACGCCTTTGCATAATTAGGGTTGTCATGTGCTCTTATCATTTCATAAAATAATTGTTCAATAAACCCTAGTTTAACTTGCATTTTCAGCCCTAGTTTTATTGATCTTTAACATGTTTAGAGGGATGATTTATTGCCGCTGTTTTAATTTGATGCATTCCTGAAGATTATCATCTTTCATACAAGTTTTGCAACAGCCATAGCTTTTTCTTTTATTTGTAGTGTTTGGGGTATCTTCTTGACCTATTTTAACTTGCTAGATACCATTAATTGTCTTAGATACTTCACACACAAATATGGAAATTGCTTTATTGAACCACCTTATGCTTACCTTGAAAACCTTGATCTAGTGGTGGTGTGTTTGAGACTAGTATAGTTTGTATTATTCCACTTTTCTTCAATAGGACAACCTTCCATTGAACCTTGACTTGACTCCATTGCCCAATGGAAAGACACAAGTCTTTGGTCCTTCCATCCACATATTTTATTCAACCCATAATTTTTTGTGTTACTGTGTATGTGATTGATTTCGTCAGCACTGTTTTCTCCTTTTAAATTACAGTCTGCAAGCTTTACTCAATCAGAATTATGCACAGTGAAATAGGGAACAGAGAAACATTTTAATTTCTGCAAAATTAATTAAGGTCTGTGCTGGTGAATCAACTTGTCCATAGGCTGAGCAATATTGGATCAGATCCAGATCCTCCATTCATACATCTCAGATTCTTTATGGACCTGGATCAGAAGGGCTGCAGCATTGGATCTGTAGGAGATTCATATGGGATCTGTTTCCAATGTCTAGGACAGATTCCCACCTCTACACTTTTTTCTCACCTCAAAAAGGAGAAACACAAACATTAAGAAAATCAACATTCACAGAAATTTCAACAAATAGACAACTAAATGTCATTAGACTTGATCTGTGCCATAAAACCATTGAACAACTACAGTTCCCATTGTGCGAGACCTTTAGGCTTTTATTTTGTACAAGGCATAGCTACAATTTTTATACAAATAATTGATACAATTTTAGTTCTGAAAATATATTAAAATTTGCAAGGCATAGTAGGACTCTTACATTTTGGATCAATGGATGGGACATCCACAACTCTCACCCTAGGTGATTTTCTGTGTGGCCTTATTGATGCAGGTTCTCTGTACGGCAGTTTCTCTGCTCGCTTCATTACCATTGGGAGAGCTTTTCTTCTTTCACATTATTCTGATTAGAAAGGTTAGTTTCTGGCAAATATTCATTTAAATTTTTCTCTTTAATGATTTTCATTTTTATATTTTCAATTTAAGCAATTTTCTATTATGTTGTGACAGGGCATTACAACATATGAATATGTTGTGGCAATGAGGTCACAAAGTGAGCCACCAGGGTTATCCATTGAGGGAGATCGACGGAGCATACATTCTTCACCAAGTAGTTCTACTGCAACAGAAATTAGTAGATCGAGTTCTCTTGGTTTGCAGTATAAGGGTGCATGGTGCACACCACCTAGAGTCTTTGTGGAACATCAGGTACACATTTCTGTTCTGCAAGGAATCAAGTTTTAATCTCATAGTAGGTTTCTAATGAGGATTTTCTGGATTGATGGATTAACCAACAGGATGAAGTTATTCCACATTTGGGTCCTGGTCGGGTGCCATCCACAGTTGATCCGGATGCTTCAACTGAGGTAAATATGTCAGAAAATAAGCTGCAGAAGCGTCCAGTTAGAATCAGTGCTTGGAAACTAGCAAAACTGAACCCTAATGAGGCTATGAGAGCAGCAGCAAAGGCTAGGGAAAGTTCATCTATTTTACGGCCTTTAGGGGCACGGTTGCCAGATACTGATTGTAGTTCTAGTGGCAATGCTAGTAGTAGCAGGAGCAGTATGAGCACTGATTTTGGAGTAAGGAGGGAATTAAGAGATGAACGGATGCCATCACCTTTAAAATCTACATATCCCCTGAGTCATGCTAGTAAGGATGAAATTGAAACTGGAACTCAAAGCCGAAGCAGCTATAGCAGTGCAAGTCATACAAATGACTCGGTTGTGTTAAGTCCTCTTCGTGTAGATTGCAGATATGGCTTGGAAGCTGGGGTTCATATGGTAGCCCCTATAGATCGAGCTCAGAGGGAAATGCCTCCGACATTAGCAGCAGATATACCAAACACAAGGCACAGTTTACCCATCTGCAAATCTTGTTTGGAGCAACCTCTTTGTGCAGGGATGGCTCCTGCAAGTGACAGATACAAAGTACCTGATCATAAAAGTGTTGATGATGGATTGATGCGAAGTAACCAGGTTCTGATGCAGCCAAATGCAAGCCAACTAAATAGAAATACTGTGGAGAATAAGAGCTCATCTGTTTTCTGGGACGAGGGAGCAGGGAGATATGTTTCAATGCCAATACCTGGGAGAGCTGAACTCAGCAGAGGCATTGGAACAGTTCATGCTACAGAAGGTAATGCTGAGAATGATTCTCCCCACAATCAAGTGTGTCCATCTCCTTTTCCAAGGCATCATGGCTCAGTGGGTATTTCTTCAGGCTTACCAAGTTCTGTTGCCAAACATGACAATCTTCTGTACACTGAGAAATCCATATTCTATGGGGGCCCTCTAATTGCTCCAGCAGTGGAAATCAGTAAGAAGGTTAATTCACCAAGACTAAATGCACGCCTTTCTGAACAAACTTCATCTGATTTCCATGCTGTTTTGCCACATCAAGCTTGCCAGGAAAGCAGGCCGTTGCGTGGTTCAACAACGCGTTCTCAATCTCCTGTATTTGTACCAAGGTCAATGCAAACAAAAGTTTCTAATCATCCACATCAGTAGCTGCTGGCTTAATTATTGTGGCTGGGAGCTAATGGTGTCAGTAATTCAGTTTGATTATCAGGCAGTTGCAAGCTTGTGGATTTCAAGTTCATTCTTGCAGACGGAGGAAAACTTTAAGAGATTACGTGTCATTGAATTGATAGTAACCAATTTTTATTGCCACTATCATGGTTTAATGACATATTCTATTGCTGCTGGGTTTGTGAATTCTCATAAGCTTGTATCTGCAGCTTAGGTAGAAATCATAGTGGCAGAAAGAGCAGCAATAGAAGATACTTTGGTTATCAGCTTAGAGAATAAGATGCATGGTAGAGAGTCAGGATAAGTATTGGCTGTTTTGGGCAACAGAGACTGTTGGAATCATTGAATCTGCATACGTGGTAACTTATTGTAACATTTATTGCAGGCCTTATGAGATGTTTTTGAGGGGATAATTTTCTGCTCCCTGTAAACTAATTGCGATTGTGAAAGTATTTTGAAAATTTCTTCAAGTAGCTGCTTTAGAACTTCACAATAAAAATGCTTTGAGGTTCCCTGTTGCTCTCCAAGGTTGGGTCTGGGTTGGTTATATGTCATATGGTGCTTCTTCCCACCTCCATGGATATTTTGTGATGTCTTTATTTACCTTGATGATCTTTCCTGCATGGATGCATCAGACGCTGGGGCATAATCTTCAGAATGTGGTACATATTAGAAAGCATCTCAGGTTAAAGAAGCATTCCAGGGTTTATGAGAGCATATTAAAAGTTTTGTTTTTTATGACAAGTTTTCTGGAACAATGGATTACGAGGCATGAATAGAGGATTCAGCATCTACTCTTTACAATCCATCAATGATGCATCTAAAGACGAGGGCAAGTAGATATATCAGAGAGACTTCTCAAGAGATCTGAGAGCAATTCAGAAATAATATATCATACAAACTTAAGTTTACATTTGGACTTTTTAGTTTATGGCGTACTGTTCAATTTTCAAGGGCTTCACTCTGTCAAAATATATTGCCAAAGGTGTAAAACATTCTGCATTTTTTCAGCATTTGATAGACACCGAATATCATATTTGGTTCTCAGGTACAAGTTCGATTAGTTCCAAATGTAATGATGTTTGGTTCACTGTTATTTAATGCTGAATGCCATGTCCTTGGCACTTTTTACATAACGATGAAAATGACCATGAATGTTTTGGGTTGGATGTATAGAGCCTTTCGGGAGACCAATAGACTAGAGCACGTTTTACCAGATAAATCCATCCTTAACATTGGCACTGCATGAAACTACATAGCTTCTCAGGTAGGGGATGATTCAGGTCTGAATGTTTATGCATTCTAATGGTTTACTAGACTGCTAAAGCCTAAAGCCTAAAGACTGCATTCCAAATTGTAACTAAGACTGCTAAAGCCTAAAACAGTGTGTAGTACTGTGATCATTGATATATATATATCAATGATCACAGTACTACACACTGTTTTAGGCTTTAGCAGTCTTAGTTACAATTTGGCTGGTGAAATAGTCTTCAAGTGGTAGTTGCCATCCTTCCACCAAGTAAGATATGCTTTTCTATAGAATGCCTATATTGAGAAATCTGGCTGAGTCATTCCAAATGGAATAAGAATAGAGATCTATCAAGAAGGCAAGTATGGATGTGCAAGAAAGTAAAACAAATCATGAACAATTGAGATTTTGGTAATTTAGGTATACAAAATAATTGATGCTTCAATATGAAATGAGCTAGAGATATATTGATTAGTAAGACGGATAAAATATAAATACTGAAAAACGAGTAAACTAACGTTTTCGATAGAATCTTGTAATATTTTGTGACCATAAATCTTATTCCAAACCGCATCTTACCATAATCTAACTATTATTATAGTCTAATTGCTTACACTGGTTTTGTGTTGATGAATGCAGCTATGTGAGACATTTTCCAGCTTACAAACCTGTGAGGTGTGGATCATTGCAACTATGTGAAGTCTTTCTCTCATCTTACAAACTTGAGAAAAAGCCCCTAAGAAGGGTACGTGGTTCCTCCCTGAGACAGGACTAGGAACGTAGAGATGACCTCCTCCATTCAGAGAGTTGAGAAGAACTCTAGATGATTATCCAGTGAGAAAGGCGATTTGATGAGTTGGACGTGTCTGTGGCTGAGCACAAGGTGAACGTGTGAAATCCCAAAGTGTTGGGTGCATCATCATGTGAACATAAATAAAGATGATGTGTTAGCCTCCTCTGAGCAGCAGAGTTGACGAGAAAACTCCAGATGATTCTCGTGTGAGGTAGTGGGAAAGAAGATCTGTAGAGTGGAGGTGCCTGTGGATGAGCACAGGTGAACGCGTGTAGATCTGGTTCTTCTATGTAATGCAGTGGGTGAGCACTAGTGGGTGTATCAAATCCTTTGCTATATGTTGTTCAAGAGTCAGACCTACCTGTAACCCTAATTGTTATGAAAATGGTATAGGTCGGCCCCACCTTAATGTGATTAATAATAAATGTAAAAGATAATTAATATGGTTAATAATAATAATAATAATTATATTGTGACTTAATGAGGTCGGCCCTATTGAGCCAATAGACACTTCGGTTGATAGGATAAGTCTAATATAAGTAAAGGAAGATTCCCCATTGTGGAATCATATCCTTCATGTGAGTTTTGGTAATTTCAGCAAGTACATCTACTTGGAAAAAGGTGCACACCTCTCTTGGGTGCTAGTCTTCTAGGGTTTGAGCACCCTCTTGTGTGCTAGGTCTTTCTTGGCGGCGAAGGTCTTTCTCTTGAAGAATATAGCAAAGGATTTGGTTGGGTTTTTTTCCCTTGTTGAGAAGGGTTTCCCAGGATACTTCTTGTGTTCTTGTGCATGGTGTTTCTTCTTGTGATCTTGGTTGCTGCAACATTATTGTCTATGGTTAAGTTAAATGATAAAATGGAATTAACTTCATGCTTAACCTAGCTTATTGAAAAATCGACATGGTATCAGAGCATTGGTCTTGAAGATCCCATTGCACAAGCATTTTCCAGCCCCTTCTCTCACTCATATGCAGAAACCGTACGACCCTCCTAGAGTTTCTAGAAAATCCGTATGACCTTCCTTTATGAGGTGTTTCAGCGCTTAAACACTTGAACGTTGGGGATAATTTTGGCATAGGAGAGTATGGCTTTCCTCCAGCGCATCTCCAAAGACTCTCAGAGTGACATTCCAAGCATTTTGAAATTTTGGCCCTAGGGTTTCTAGGGTTTCGCTAATTTCTGTAGAAATTTCAGAATTAGAGTTTCTGCAAACTCATTGAAGGAGCTCTTCAGCCCACCAATGTTCTCCTATCTCTCAAAGGCTTATTGTTGGCAGTCATAAGTCCAATAAAACCGAAAAGTGCTACCCTAGCCTAGCCGTTAGGTTTTCTAGCCTAGTTGACAAAGGGTTGTGAAGAATCTAAAATTATGATGAACAAAAACTATGATGGAAGATAAGCTTGATGGATCAAACAACTTCAAAGTTCTTGAAAGACAAGACTTCAAAGGAAGACTTATTGTGGGTAATACAAAAGGGTTTACCATAGACAACTATCAATGAATGGAATGAAGATGACGTCAGGACAAGGAAGCCAATCACCTACTCAAGCCCTTACATTGAAGGGCCAACTTCAAAATAACAAAGATGCCAAAAGGTGACATCGTGACTATCTTCTTCATAAAGATCTCAAAGGATAAAGATCAACCAAGAGCCATTGGAGAAATAATATCAACATCCTCAGGTATGCACTTGTATATATTATTTGTATCATTGTCATGAGTGAAATTGCAAAAGGAAGGAACCTTTGCTAAAGTCATGGATCCAAAGGGATCTCAGTGCATTCAGAGAAACAACACACTCAAAGTAAAGACTCTAGGTTTGATTGTTGTAATGTCTTTCCTATAACCTATATTTCTAAAAGTTTGCTACATTACAAGTAGGTGTTGTAGCTGTGACAATATTCCTTAAATTGTTTTGATTCTAGAGATGTACTCATTATTCTCCTTTAGGAGATATTCTTGTGTTGGTTCTTTTTGTTTTCGTGTTCCATATAGGTTAAAAAGAAAAGAAGATGCTTATCTGTAATGAGTTATGATGACCAGAGTAGCTAGATGGAGGTTATAGCGAGTACATGGATTATTTAGAGGCATTTTGGGCTCTGGCTTGCATCGCTCATCCCATTTTATCATTATGATCCATTCCGCATAGATTGGCTTTGGTTTCGTTGCATTCCGACAATTTCCATGATTTTGAGTATTTTGAGCTATAAGTTAATTAAATTCACTGAAGAGGTCATTTTAGGCACATTACTTGGAGGAACCTCTCAGTGTAACAATTCATTGGAATTGAGAGGAGCAACACTACATCATGGGATGGTGAGAAGTGAATTTCAATGGCCAGGGAAGCCACAAGGAGAGATAAGGCGCTTTTCAGAGGTAACAAGGTTAATTAATTAATTAAAGTGATTTAATTAATTAATTAAATATTAATAAAATGAAAGTCACTTTGGAGGGACAAGGTGAGCAGGAAGTATAAAGGAAAGGCAAGGGCCTCTATTGATTTATTCATGTATGATTATCTTTGATATCTGGCTTCTAGCTAGTGAGCCCATACCTTGGGGGTTTTGAGGGTTTTGACTTAACAAACCCTAGAGGACGATTTAGTGGTGAAATATTCCACCTAGCTTGTCCCAAGCTTGGTCTCGGAGATGCAATACGCTCCCACACCATTCTAGTTCAGATCTACTCAGTGCAGGAGGGTTCTACACTAGCCACAGGCACAGGAAGAGAAGGATGGCGCACCATTGGGGGTTTCCAACAAGGGGGGCACACCATCCATTGAGAGAAGTTTGTTTCGGGTGATTGGCAGGGCTTCTGGAGATTCTAGCACCTGGGTTTTCATTACAGGGTCGTGGCCATTAGATCTAGTGCATTCCGATGGAGTTTTATGGATCATTTGATTTATTGGATGCATGGGACGAATTGGAGGAGAGGAGCACACTTCAAAAAGTGATTTCAACCATTTGGTAGATCAAATCTTCATCATTTCACTTGGGACTTCACTAGGGAGCTAACCAAGCCTCGATCTATCATTCTAGTGGTTTTGTGGAGCATTTGGAGGCCTCTAGGAGGAAGGTCGAATTATATAGGGTTTCAGGCATCCAGGGGGCGCACCATTTCTTGGAGGGAGGCTAGATCCATGAATTTGAGAAGGGTCTTGGAGATTTGAGCACATGGGTTGTTCTTGCCTTTACCCGATCTACTATTTGGCATATTTTTTGGAGTGATCTGACATCTTTGGCAACAGGGCCGAATTATCGAGGAATTTCAGGGTTCTAGCAGAGCGTGGCATCTTCCAGCTTGGGGGTTGACACTTTATACAACCCAAATCTTCCTTGTATTGGTATTGATGGTGTATTCAACCTTTGGAGGCTTATAATATCTTCTTTGAGCGTTTTGTAGCAACTCCTATTTGTTATTGGATCATCTGTTGAGTATTCCAGATGGGCATCTTCATTGTATCAGGTTCTTGCTTATTGTTATGAAATAAAGATCAGATCTGAATCGTTTTGGGTTGTCTATCATATTGTTGGTCTTGAATATGGTTGAGGTATGTTCCATTGCTTATCTTCTTATATATTGCTGCAAACACACATCTAAAACATCAACATAATCCTAAGGCCGAAATCAAGAGGTCAACCTGCAAGTAAACACATACAAACAAGTAAATCAACAAAGTGTTTGACAAAATGCCACAACCAGTAGAAGTTTAAAAATACATCCAAAATCGTGATGTTCCTGGCATATTGGCTTGGGAACATTACAGTGGTATCAGAGCTTAGATCCCTGCCAGCCAGTGGGAATTAGTGCATGCATGTAGAGCCATAGAGGGGTCTTCCATAAGAGGCGATGGAGAGTGATGATTTTTCTAGAGAGACTATATGTAGTAGATGGGAATATTACTACAACCTTAGTGAGAGAACTAGGGCTCAAGTAACTTTCCAACAATATTTATCCTTGAAATATCTTAGGTGGAGCACAAATGAGATTACATTTCAGGTCAAGCAGACAGAGGAATGTTGAAATATTGTAACTGCAAAGTGTATTCTTATTATTATCTGATATATTATTCATTGAATCAATCCCCATTGTGGATTGATCATATCGGCTATTGTAATGGGACCAAATCCCCTTTTGCGGATTGGTCAAATGATAATTATAATAGGCAGAATAAGAAGTCGGCCCCAACAGATATTAAAGAGGCCCCAAAATATATTAAAGGTGGTTATAACCACCCAGTTTGAGAAGTCGACCCTGCCA
>ML780874.1:397245-420466 GCA_009831015.1 Picea engelmannii | reverse complement strand
CCTATGGATGTGCCCCTAGTGGATGAGCACTAGTGGGTGTATCAGATCCTTTGCTATATGTTGTTCAAGAGTCAAATTTGTCTGTAACCCTAATTGTTATGTAAAGGGTATAGGTCGACCCCACCTTAATGTAATTAATAATAAATGTAAAAGATAATTAATATGGTTAATAATAATAATAATAATAATAATAATAATAATAATAATAATAATAATAATAATTATATTGTGACTTAGTGAAGTCGACCCTGTTGAGCCAATAGACACTTCGGTTGATAGGATAAGTCTAATATAAGTAAAGGAAGATTCCCCATTGTGGAATCATATCCTTCATATGAGTTTTGGAAATTTCAGCAAGTACATCTACTTGGGAAAATGTGCACACCTCTCTTGGGCACTAGTCTTCTAGGGTTTGAGCACCCTCTTGTGTGCTAGGTCTTTTTTGGTGGTGAAGGTCTTTCTCTTGAAGAATATAGCAAAGGATTTCGCTGGGTTTTCTTCCCTTGTTGAGAAGGGTTTCCTAGGATACTTCTTGTGTTCTTGTGCATGGTGTTTCTTCTTGTGATCTTGGTTGCTGCAACATTATTGTCTATGATTAAGTTAAATGATAAAATGGAATGAACTTCATACTTAACCTAGCTTATTGAAAAATCAACATTTTGCACCATCAATTCTCCCCTATATTGAACTGTGTGCATTGTTTTACAATTCTAAATATTTTACAGTTTGAATGGGTGTTTGATGTCTTACCATGAATGTCGATTTAAAAATTAAGTTAATTCTTTTGGATTCCAATGTTGAAGGATAAGGTATATGAATGGATTTGGCACGACCATTTAAAAATGTTTCAGTCCCAACTTATTGCCAAAAGTCATTGTTTAGAAAATGAATGCGGATATGTAATTTTCTTTCACTCATGCAGTAAACTCTTATTAATAGAGACAGGTATATGGATGCTTGTAATATGTAGTTATTTTGTAGAAAACAAATTCAGAGACGTCATTGTAATTTGCTTTTATTTGTGTAGCAAACTCTTATCGAAAGAGGCAGGCATATGGCTGTTTATAATATTTTATTCATGTTATTCAATAGTCAGGGGAAGATATTGGTTCTTGTTATAGCATGACCATTGACATCGCATATGCAATTTTGACTTGGCTTGGGGATGTTGATAAAAATCTTCTCATGTCATGTAACATATATTGCTCCCTTTGGCTCTTTATGCACATATACATATATTTTACTCCTTTTGATTATTTTTCTCAGTTATATTGGCTTCTTGTTGGAGTTGTTTATGGAGCTTTACATTTCCTCATTCCTTGGAATTGTACATTTAAGAGCCTTTTTTAAGAGGTGTTTAAGAATTTTCACATTTCAATTTATTGGAATTGGAATTATACCCCAATGATTTGTCATTAGGTATTGCATCAAGATAAAGGATATAACATTTTAGGAAAAAAGTTATTGAACCCATTCAACTGCTGCATGAATTGAACCCATCCCTTGGTCTCAAGCAACTCGTTCCGACGAGATAGTGTCTTCCACAAGTAATCCGCATGATACATCCAATGAAGGTGTGCCCAAGACGTCCACATGGTGGGTGTGCTCATTGATCGTGATCTGCGACGATGTGTGCCTCAAGGCACCTTGTGCCTTGCTCGTCGTCGCAATATTCAAGTGCGTAGAACTCATTCATATAACTCTAGGCTCGTTTCCTCCTTGATTTGTTTAACCAAGTCTACACTCTCATAGTGCGTCCAACCTAGTCATTTCGTTGCACGACCTATCCAACCACAGGCATGCCCATTCTTCGAGTCACCTAGACAACCCCAATATTTGTGCCTTGCCTTCTTGTGAAGGCATCCTGGGGGTTGGGCGAAGGTGCCTCTCGCCCCTCTAGTCAAATCCATTAATCCTTGTAATTAAGTTGATTCATAACCATTTGTATTCCTTGGATTATAATTATGAGTTTTTTGGTTTTAGTTATCTAGAAAATACACTTGATACATGTTAAAAACCTCTAAAATTTGAGCCACACCCATAGTTTTTTCTTTTGAAAAATACGTTTAAATGAACACAAATATATTTAAAGTGAAAATAAAGGTAGAATGGTAGAGAGAAAGATGAATGGTAACTTCTTTGTTGGCTTTGTCAGGCAAAAATGAAATTGGAGTATGTTGAAACATTTAATTCTTTAGCATCTTTAATCAAAATATAGCCTTTAGCTAACAACTGCAAACATACCTCTTTTTGACATGACAAAAATAATGAAAAAAAGTGGCCTTGTTAGAAAAGACTTACTTGCATCTTAACTTCTAAAGAGTGAATAATGCAGTTATTCTAAGGCAATGCGAAATTCTTGAGAAAGAAGAAAGCATTATGTATCGTGAATCTCCCAACAACACTACTTGTCAATGACATTGCCTTGAAACAAAATTGAATGTCACATGGATATATTTTCAACAATTCTTGGCAAACATCGAAACATGAACTAAACATCAAATATCAATGACCCCACTCCTAGTCAAAAGCGATTTAGATGGCAGTGTTTGGTAAGTAATTAGTCATGCAAAAACTCATAATTTTTTGATGATGAGAAGAGAACAAACATTGTGCAACATATGATTCCACCTACCCTCAAAATCATAAGATGTCCATCGGGGATTCATAATAGGGGGTGTTATCCCCACTTTTCAGGGATAGCTAGGAGATCATGTCTCGAGGCCCACAGGTCCTAGACATGGAGTACTGAGAGCAGGATTGACCTGAGCATGGCCATAGAGGGCCCACCTTTTCTTCTTTCATCGTCTTTATCTTGTCAGCAACAACAACATCCATCACCATCGGTTTGGTCCTGTATCAAAAGAGGTTCTTGCTTCATGAGGTAATTAGTCCAGGTATCATGGTATGTGCCACTTTTTTATCATTAAAACCTTTAAATATATGCATCTGATTCCTTTTATTTCTAACAACTGCTTGGACTTTACATTTTCCCACTTGACCATGTTTGGGGGGATTGACAGGGTGTCCTAGCAAGCCTTTGTCCATAGGTTTTGGTTTTCCACTTGGGGGGACTTCTGAAAGGCCATCATCTGCTCCCATCATAAAACCAATATTTCATCTTGTTTCCTGCTCACTTGTCCCACTCCCCTTGTTCAGGCATTGGGTTGACCTTTCTTCATTATTGCACCTTGTCTCGTGGGAAGAAGGGGCTAAAGGTCTAGAAGGTAAAAGCAAGCTGGTAAGAGATAAAAGCCTAAAAGTAAAACCTCGAGATGCTTCACCCAAGGATCCCCGAGAAAGAAATAAAAGGCTTCTCAGCAAGAAACTAGAGGGACCCAGAAGGAAATAATAAAACAAGACCTAGTTAGAGGATAGGGGGTCTCATCACGAGTCAACCTATTAGGTACATGGGTACCTAACAGTAGGACATTGCCACTCGCTGGTTACCACGCCAAGGCAGTGACTCTTGGTTGCATGGTCAAGGGAAAGGGGGTCTCATCACGAGGCAACCTTTCATTTCTGTGAAAGTACTTATGGGTAACGCTGCCACCACTGGTCACCACACCAGAGTAGTGTCCCCTGATTAGCTCTTGAACAAAAAGAAAAAGAAAAGAAATAAAAGAATAAAAGAATAAAGGCAAGAATGGGCTTGGAAAGAGTGCATCTATGACAGGTACAACTCGCCTTCTACAAAGGCACCCACAGATAACACATTGCATCCTTGGCCCTCACTGCATCCACATGCTTGGACTTCCCTTAACCACATCACCCACTAACATGGTTTTGATGAGGTTTTCTTCTGGGAACTCACCTTTTCCGATGGACAATAGCCCAATAAAACGTTTTGTCTTTTCCTCCAGATTTATATAGCAGGCTTGTGTAATGTCTTTGAGCTATTGATAAATGTATTAGGGATTTTATGCATATGTTTAATAATATTAATGATGAGATGTGATTGACATTGCTATGATCCCTATGACTGATGAGACCATGGAGGGCGTAGATTTTGATGTGCAAGACCATGCTCGACGAACATGTACCATTTGGACCGGTACACATGGGGAGATGATCAATTCATACCTCCATGGGGTTGAAGAGCCCACCAGAGGGATGTTGAGACCCCATCAGGGGGCAAAGATAGGGCAGAGGATGATCAGAGACTTTGCACCAGAGAAGAAGAGAACGTTCCACCAGAGGCACCCCGACACTGCTTGGCCTAGGGGGATTGACCCACTTTTAGAGGGACATTGGCTCTAGATGGCCCATGATGTCACCAGGAGGCTTATGATGTCATCATGAGCATGTTAGCAGATGGACAGGGCAGTTAGCATGTGTGGCAGCTTGGAGGAGCCCAATGAGGGCTAACGTCTTGCTTCAGGAGGCTACATTTGCTCTGATAGGGGCTAATGCCACCCTAGGAAGGGGTGACATCTTACCTTTTTGCTTGATTATTGTTTTAGTCTAGCATTTAATGTAAAAACAATATAATTTTGATATTATGGCCTTGTCGACCTTTTTATGACCTAAAACATAAATTAGGTCATTGATATAGTATATATTGAGGATTTTGATCCTCATTTTATGATCATAACTCATTCACTCCATAAGGAGGACTGAAATTTGCGCCCTCTCTTGGGTATTTGGCTGGATTAAGTGATGCGCACTTGTTGAAGGAAGTGATTTTTGGCATCTATGGTGTTTCTCTTGAAGGAAGGTGTTACAACTAGGGTTTGTATGGTTATTTCTTGATGAATTGTAAGTATTTTTTCTGCAAAAATTCTTGAATGAATGGTTGTAGTTTAATTTCTTGCATGTGTTTATGAATTTTGCTGAATCAAAACCCTAGGTGACAAGCACACAAGTAGGTCATTGTCTCATGTCCCATGATAGAGAAACTTTCATCCATTGAAGAAGGAAGAAAGAGCCTAGCCGTGGCTACACTCCTATTTCTTCTTCCTCTTTGCTAGCCATACCAATTGAAATCCAAGAAGAGTGACACATCCCTGGCCAAGGTCTACTACACTAGGGCCATACTCTTTATAGGGTTTGCTGAAAGGCCTTGCTGTAGCAACACCTCACCTCATCAAAGCCTCTTGTTTTGGTTATATTTTTATTCTTGAGCTAGTCATTTTGCCGGGAAGGAGGAGAGAGCACGAGGCCTTGCTTTAGCAACACTGGAGTGAGCCTCTCTCCCCTAGGGTTTTGATTTTGAGGCCTTGCTTTGCAACACCTCAAAACTCTTCCCTCTAGTCCTTGAAATCTTGCCTCCTTCAACTCTTGCGTCCTTCACTTATGACTCCATTAAACCCTAAGGCATTGATTTGAAAGTCCTCTAACGTTGAAGTGAAGCTGATCAAACAATCTCTAAATTCTTTAAATTTTAAACCCTAACCTACTAACCCTAAGTTGTCGATGTCATCATTGGTTATTTCATCTTTAATGCAGCAACGTCTTGTTCCGAGAGAAATTGAATGATGGTTTAGGCATTAATTGAATGAAGTGTTGATTGGTTACATTGAATGCCACATTGTCCCAATATTTATTGGTGAAGTGTTATAATTTTTCATTGCTATTGATAAACATTGACTTCGTCAACATTTATTGCTAATTGCTTATATATATTTATCAGATAGTCTTATGAAGTACTAACCCATTGAAATATAGCTTGCACATATCAATTTGCTATTGTTTTGTTCCAGGCATGTGTTCTTCATTGGGGATTTGCTTTATTATTGACTATTTAGCCGAGACTATCTGTTTGGTGGTGATCTGTGAGGGGGGGATTCTTTACCTTTGTCTTAATATCCTTTAGCGTCCTCAAAGACCCAAGTCACTGGGGACGTCTCCCCTGGGCCTCACCTCCCTAAAGAGAAAGAACCATCCCATTTTGGTGGCATTGGGTGGGATAGGTTCCTGTTACGCCAGTTCGGGCCTTCTATCTTATAACCTTTTCTCCTATCTACAAACTGTGCGATAACAGGGGGCATGAGGTGCTTTTGTGGAGAATAGAGTATGTTTTTTTGGAGTCAATGTTAGATTGTTTTTGGATCTTACATCCCTAATTCAACTACTCAAGACTGTGCATTACAATACTCAATTGCATAGATCCTTAGAAAGAAGCATCCCCAATATCCTCGATAACCAACTTATTGGCGGACAATGAAATCCTTCTACCAAGCCAACACTTTCCAGTGCTTCTAGGTCCTGGCCTCAAAATCCAAAGATCTCTTCTGATAAAATACCCTACCTATGTACCATGTGAGCATGCAACCTAGATGTTGAGCAATACTTTGACCTTGATGATTCCAACTCTAAATAGGGAATCAAGACAAAATCCAACCTGCACATCCACTGGATAAATTCCACTTGACTAGTGGGGCATCAAAATTATAGGTCTCCCATGTGTTGTTGTATTGAAGGACATACTATTGGAAAGGTGTAGGGATGAGAGTATATTAAATTAGTCAAATGCACCTTGAACCTTATGAATATCCTGTGTTGATTGCAATTCGTGCCTCAATTAAGTCTACCATGGGCCGGAGTCCTCAAGATACCACACTGCCCAATTTGTTGCAATAATATTCTCTCGGGTACCATTAATAAGTCCTAGATCATTGTCCTTGGGCATAATACAATCATCCCAAGGAACCATAGGAAGCCCTCTCTAACCACCATATTTGGACCATAAAAAAGACCTAAGATCTTGTTCCAATTTATTGAAATGTGCCTTGCTAGGGAGCCAACAAGGAATATAGTAAGCGTGAGAAGCTTGTAGGATCCGTGAGACAATTGTCATCTTACCTGCAAAGGTGAGATATTTGAATTTCCATAAGAGGGTTTTTTTTGAAGCTTTTGAAGGTACTAATCCCACATACCCACCACTAAAAGATAATTTCATAAAGAAGGAATCTAGGTGGGAGGGTTGTCAATAATGATGAGCCAAAAATATGTTTTTGACTCATTGACATTTTCTCCATAAGCATTGGAAAAGAGGTCCACAAAACCCCTTGTATCCTCAACCAACCCTTGGTCCACCCACATTGATAAAAGAGAATCATCAACAAAGTGGTTGTTAACCATATTTGATCCTAATCAGGAAGAGATAAACCCCAAATTATTCCTTGGCTTTGATTTGCTTCCAATGAGTACCCAAAGCACCAACAACGAGAACTTACAGATAGGGGGTGAGTGCACAATCTCGTCAAATCAAGCAATGAAGTGGGATGTGTGTTGTGAGTGAACTATGCACTGAAATAAATGCTGAAGCATTGGAAAAAAGGGTGTTAACCATGGCAGCACATCTAAAGCCAAAACTAGAGCATTGAAGCATGCCTGTAATGAAGGACCAATCGACTCTATCATAAGCTTGATCAAAATCACTTTTAAGAAATAGTCTGGCTCATTTCCCAAGCCTATTCTATGGTCTCCCACATAGAAATCACTATGCCAAGAGTAGATCTACCTTGCCCAAATCTTGCTTGTTCTTGTGTAACAATTCAAAGAGAAATCACCTTAGCTAGAATCTTATAAGAGAGATTGACTAGAGTAATGGGCTGCCACCCCTAATGGTATCTCTAGCCACATTCTTTGGAATTGGTTTGATCACCCCTTGATTGAGAGACATTGTTGAGTACCCAAAGAGAGCCTAATTGGGCATACAACAAAGATCCTCATCTACTATGTCCCACATTGCCTTGAAAAGTTCACAAGGAAAGCCGTCAATACTATGGGAATTACCATTCTTCATAGAGAAAGGGTAACACATAGTCCATCTTTAGAGTGGCTACCATCAATCCCATCTTGGTCAACAACATTGACCTTTTGAGGAATTACCTCACAACACTCTCTCCTAGTGTCAATGACTCTATCTGACAATATATATGGAGAGAAAATATACTGGAGCTGCAGCCCAAACATACCCTGTATCTTCTAGAAATGCATCCCAAACTTATCCTATATCTTTTAAGAGTCCTTTTCTAAAGAACTACCATCCCTACATAACCCAAGAACCATTTGGAAGAAGCTTTGTGCTTCAAGTAGTCAAAGTAAAATTTATAGCCCACATCTGCTTCATTGATCCACTATAACCTAACATGAAATTGATCTCCCTTGACAATATACTTCGCGTGGACAATCGATTCCCAGTGAGGAGCCTCCTCTTCTAGCGCAATATTGTGTAGATATTCCTCCAAAAAACTCGGACCTAAGTCTAATTGATTATGTGCCTCTTATGGTTCTCTTCTTCATTTTTGCACTATAAATATCCCCCAACCCCTCATGAAATTCATTACCCTGCACAAGGTAACATCCCACTATAGGGGCCCATCTTTATTCTCTTCTGGTTGTGGGAACAAGTTCTAGATCCTATGAAATATTGCCCTAAAATAGGTGATTTTGGATGCAAAACATTCAACATAAACAAAGAGGATGGAGGAGAGTTATCCCATTGCAATAGAGAGATAGAACTATATGTGGGAAAACAATTAGATCTGGGAGTATCCATCAACACATCAATAGGTCAAAGTTTCCTAGAGAAAATCAACACATCCCGGGGTCTATAGAACCAATCCAACCTCCCCTTGTACCTTGCCCCCGCCTTGCTTGGAATTATGCCAAGGGAACCACCCTTCATAATCCAAGTTCTTCTCTTCCAATTAACCACACCCTTAGTTGATAAATAAAATTAAATGTTATTCACATTGGTATAGCTCCCAACTTTTCACACATTTTGTTTTAACTTCTTTTCCTTTAAATTTCATCTAACTTCAACAATTTAAAGTTTTTTTTAGCATGCAATATTTAATATTATATATCTCTCCAATGGGTAGTATATTAATTGTTTTTTCAATCTATCTCTATTTGTGATTTTTATTACATACTGATAAACTATTAACATACACATACCATATTAGTATGAATATGGCTTTATGTCATACTTACATGTATTTTTTTTGTTTTTCAATATAAATCTCATGGGAAACATAAGGGATGATTCTCCACATTCATGGATGGAATTCCTAGTAAACCCGTGGGTGTATACTAGTGCACCTCACCTAGAAGAATTCAAACTAGACACTTATCAACATGGAACTGACCAAATACCGAACAACATTGATAATAACCAATTGAACTAACCCTTGAGCTTTTTAAATGTATGTAATCCTATATTAATATTAATATGGATTTATATCATACTTAAATGCATGTAATCAATAATTATGTAAAATTATGTATTCATACTCACCCTAACCTTTGTATTTTAAAACCCTACAAGGACAATGTCTTCCCTAACCCTTAAACATTGTTAGCTTAAATTAGAGTGGAATAAGAATAATCTAGCAAGAAGGAAAATACAAAGTACAAAGGTACAAGGAACTAAAAACAATGTATGCACATGTAACATTTTGGTAATTTAGATATACAAAATATTCAATATTTCACTATGAAATGGACTATTGATATATTGATTAGGTCAAACATATTAAAATTAAAGGATAAATACCAAAGTTGCAAAGTAATCCTTTTGGATACAATCTTGTAATATTTGGGGAACATAAATGTGAGATAATCCTCTTGTTATAACATATTTAATTGTAGCGTTTCCCATCATTGGTACTTGGTTATCTTTGTACTGATGCATTGTGCCATAGTTTTAAATGCTTTACAATAATGATCTTGATGTCCTTTTACTAATTTCAATTTTAAAATTAAGTTAATTCAATATTGAAACAATAGGTATATAAATGGTTTTGGCATGTGTATGTAAAAATGTTTTATTATAAACTTATTGTTAGAAATTATTGTTTTAAATGATTTCACAACCCAGTGGGTAATAAAAAAGAACTTTTATATACAACCTACTTTCAAGCATGAAACAAACTCTTCCCAAAACATGCATAGAGATGGATATTTACAATATTTTGTTATATTTATTTTCATATTATACTATAGAGATCTATACACTATTCATTTTAGTTATGAATGACCATTGATATCACACATGATTTTTCTTTGTTTATGGATGTAAATGAATATTATTTTGTGTGATGTCCATATATTGGATTCCTTTTGGAGTTGTTCAAGAAGTTTCACATTTCCCCTATTCCTTGAGATTAAAGGGTGAACATTGGTGTTACTTGAATTATTTTTAATTAGTATTGTGCTAATACAAAGGACATCACACTTCGATAAACACTATCACTACAAGATGATGGGTGGTTTACAACCCCCAAAATGTGAAAGAAATCTCTATACCACAACAACCAATTGCTTTTGTATAATGGTTTCAATGCTAGTTGTTATAAGGTCGATAGAAATGTACCCTAAAACATCTAAGGAAATTTCAACAAAAATGTGCCAAATGTCTTTGTAGGCAAAAAAAGTAGTGCCTTTTTTAAAGAATCTATTGAGTTTTATGTAGATCCCATAATAACAATATTGAATAAATTAATGTCAGTGGGGGATTGATTGGTTGTTTAAGCAAGGGTGTTTCTATTCCCCCAAAATGGTTCAAATCCCCCCCAACATGTTTTCTCCTCATGCCATGGCCAGTATTATTATTTTATTCATTTATTTATTACTCTTATTATGATTAGTGTTCTCATGGACACCTATTCCTCATAACCTTTATGACACTTGGTATAATCACCCTCAAAGCACTTTGGCCTTGAGCACACTATACCCTTGAACCCCTATGACCCATAACACAATCACCTATGAACACATTATGATCCCAAACAAACTAACCTCCTATTACACTATAATCCCTAACCACGATGACCTCATATACACTATCATGCCTAACAATAACATTTGAACACACTTTGACCACTATGCACTATGAACCAGAACATGTTATATCCCCTAACCCTTAAGATAATCACCCCCTAACCCAACACGACCTCCAAACACACTATCCTCTTAACACACCTAGACCCTTAACCATTATGGCTACAAACACACTGCCTCCACTACCTCCTAAACTCTATGATCCTTAATACAATAACCTCCTAACCACTTTGAATTTGAGCACACACTATACCCTCTAACCCCTATGACCCATGAGACAATCACCCCCTAATACACTATGACACTATGACCTTGAACACACTAACCCCCGCTATAACCCTTGATCATTATTTACTATATTGAATATATTTGGCCACATTGATCATGGTTGACCATATTTACCACATTTTCTACTAAGTCTCAATACTCTAATCTATTAACTTTCTAATTGATTAGCCTTAGTAACCCAGTAACCCCTAACCTCTAACCCATATTAACCTATGTTAATTCATGTTGATTATCAATCAACATGAGTAAATATAAGTCAATTGACATAATTAGACACTTACCCTTGATTATGGGTAACCATGTTTGACCATGGTTGATCATCGTTGATTGTCTTGATCATGGTCAACATATTAAACTTAACCATGATTATTCATATTGAGCACATTGACCCACTAATCTCACTAACCCCTTGACCCCCTGACCCACTAACCCATTAACCACGTAACCTATTAATCTACTAACCCACAAACATCCTAACCCTAGTAATCCACTAACCTTTGATCCTCATGAACCATATTAACCACTACTGGATATGGTTAATTATTGTTGACCATTGTCAACCATCTTAACCATATACAAAATAGTGATCATAGTTGACCACATTGACCCACTAACTTCTAAGTCCTTAGTATAATAACCTCCTTATCAATCGATCCTAGTAATCCACTAGCAATATTTGACCATTATTGATCATGGTTGATCCACAAACCCTTGAATCTTTTAACCTCCTAAGCCCACCAACGCCTAACCTTATACTCCTTACCTCACTTAATCTACTAAAATTTAATTTATTTAAATCTATTATATGCTTTTTGTGATTATTGATGACATAATCAAAATGTTAGTAGTGCCAACATAAGTTGATTAACTAAAAAAAATAGGTGCAAAAAACTCAAAAGAGGATTTTCTTTATCGTTCTATCAATCCACTATACCACACTGAAGAAGAGCTTAAAAGAAGAGAAGAAGATGAGCACAGAGAAAAGAGGGCAATTAGAGGAAGAAGAGGTCATATGAAGGAGAGTCCATATAAGAGGAATAACATTGTTAATTAGGTAAGTGTTTTTATAAAAAACAAAGGGTTATTTGTTTCTTAATCAAATGTAAACCATTTTTAAAAATGTTATTCACTTCCGATAATAATTTTTATTTGCTTTTTTTCTTCAAATTTGCAATTATCATTGAATATTTTCTCTTTGTTTCAGCTCACGCTTGCTTGATGTTTATTAATGTTTTTAAAAAATGTTTTAAATTATATTTTACCTTGATAAAACCCGTAGTTGAAATATTAAATATTCATAAATCCTTTATCAACAAGATTGAACATATATCTTCTCAATGCTATCCTTTGACTAGACAAGTTTTTTGAAGCACTTGTAATATTTAAAACTTGTATTTTATAATTCCAAATTGATAAAGGTTTTCAAGATAGAATTGACATTATTTGCATAAATTACTTGAACGGACATACATTGTAACTAGCAATGCATTCCAAATGGAAGAAACAAGTTTCTAGATTATCTAGTGATAATATAAGATGGATGAAGTTTGATCTTGAGAAGTTGTGCTCTTGAACAAGAAGAGTTTTATTTCCACATAAACTACATGATAAGGGGGTGTAGGACGCTATAAGGGAAAAATAAGTTCTTGAAAAGTTTAATGAGATGGACTATGTATTCTCTTTTAAAATGCACAAAACTTTATAAAAAAGAGTTATGGCAAAAAGTTTTAAAATTTTAAAATTCCTTTAAATTCTATTCTTTCCTTATAATTATTGTGATGGATTTCAATAAAAAATAATACTTAAATTTAATGGTTAAGAATAATGAATTTAGTGAGAAAATAATGCATTTCACCAATATATTTACATGAAGTACTACTTTAAAAAGTTTTAAAATTTTAAAATTCCTTTAAATTCTATTCTTTCCTTATAATTATTGTGATGGATTTCAATAAAAAATAATACTTAAATTTAATGGTTAAGAATAATGACTTTATTGAGAAAATAATGCATTTCACCAATATATTTATATGAAGTACTACTTTATTGTTAATGTATTTTATTATTAGAAGCATAGAGTGTGATATCTTTATCTAATCATTTTTCCAAGTGTTGATGAGTGATTTGGATGATACATCTATACATTTTGCAAATTACTATTGCTAGATAACAATCACACAATCTCGAAAGATATTATAAGGTTCTATGATCTTCACATTGAATTTTCAAAAGGCGAGTAAAATAAGGTGGACCTTTAATGTTTTTCTTTCAAACATAAGTTATGAATCAAACCCACAATCTACCTGAACTCTACCCGAACTAATTGGTTTTCTTTACTACTTAGCTATATGAATCAAACTCACAACCTATCCGAACTAAACTAATTGGTTTTCTTTACTACTTAGCTACATGACAATTTCATTGCAAGCTTCTAATCCTAATAAGTAACATGCTCTATTAAAATTTAGTTTAGGTCAATATGGTAGATATGGTTAACCAATGTGGGAGATATGGTAAGTGAAACATATGTAAGATCTATGTCTTAAAAAATCACATTACATGACAATTTCATTGCAAGGTTCTAGTCCTAATAAGTAACATGCTCTATTAAAACTTAGTCTAAGTCAATATGTTAGATACGGTCAACCAATGTGGGAGATATGGTAAGTGAGACATATGTAAGATCTATTCCTTAAAAAATCACATCACCTTACTTTGTTCATAATATTTTATTTTTAGTTTTTATTTTGATAGTTTCAAATACAAAGTATTGAAATAGACTGAAATATTCAAAAACCATATCAATGCATTGAAGGACAATAAGTAATCTTTAAACATTGTTTGCAATTTATAGGTTTGTCTCACATGTCTTAATTTTTTTATTTCTTTTTCTAATCTCCTAACCCACCTCCTTCATGACATCAACAATAAGGCCTTGAGTTTGAGGATTTGAATCAAACATATTAATAAATTCCATTTTAAAATAAATAATTATTGATAAATCTTATGTTAACAAAGTACATTGTGTGCAATCTTCTTACTAATAAAGCTACCATATTCATGTATTCAATTTTTCTAAACATAACTTTGATAATGGCTATATATGTAACGTACCTATGTTCTCTAGACATATTTTTATATCATATAACATAAGTAATTTGACCCTAATTTAATTTTACTAAGTTTTATCATCCCTTTATATGGTTTATTAACTAAGGTTGAGATGGAGTTTATGTTAACTAAGATTTGATTACAAACATATGTTTTCTTTCTCACAATTGTTGTTTAAGGGATGAAGATGACATGTTCTCTAGAACACACATTCAACTACCATATTCATGTATTAAAGTTTTCTAAACATAACTTTGATAATGGCTATATATGTAACGTACCTATGTTCTCTAGACATATTTTTATATCATATAACATAAGTAATTTGACCCTAACTTAATTTTACTAAGTTTTATCATCCCTTTATATGGTTTATTAACTAAGGTTAAGATGGAGTTTATGTTAGCTAAGATTTGATTACAAACATATGTTTTCTTTCTAACAATTGTTGTTTAAGGGATGTTCTCTAGAACACACATTCTTTGACTGAGCATAATCATAAAACTAATATTTCTATTTCATTATATCCCATGTGGCATCCTATACTAAGAGAATATGGTTTAGTTCACAATGATTTTATCATTAGCACCGTTCAACTATGTGGATTGTCAATCCATGATTTTTACTTGAATATGCTCACATGTGTATGAATTATAAAATATTCATTGCACAAAAATTTGCATGCCAAGAGCTTATAGTCCATTGCATATTTTGAAAAATTTAACAATACCTTCTCACTTGTAAATTGAAACCTCTACACACGACTTCGTGATATTTTCTGTAACACCTTGTTTTCCCCCGTGATTGTAATTATGCTAAAAATTATTAATAACTTTGGTGTTTTTTTACTTGAACATGCTCATGTGTGTATGAATTATAAAATATTCATTGCACAAAAAATTGCATGCCAAGAGCTTATAGTCCATTGCATGTCTTGAAAAATTTAACAATACCTTCTCACTTGTAAATTGAAACCTCTACACACGACTTCATGATATTTTCTGTAACACCTTGTTTTCCCCCATGATTGTAATTATTCTAAGACTTCATATAGTATGATTATGCATCATGTAATTATGTTGTGATTAATGAAAAAATACCAGATAACTGACCAAGAGGGAAAATCTTTGAAAGTACTGGTCATGATATTACAAGTGGGAACTGATGAAGTGAGAATTGATGAGGTGGCATGGTGAGGTGGAATGGAGAAGCCTCAATGAGGAAAACAAGACTCTTTCTTAACACTTTAACTTGCACCTTCAAATTGAATACACCACCTACCCACGTACTTGAATCTGCCATGAACCACGTGGATTGTTATGAAGGAACATGATTGGTGGTTGAGGCAGTTAATACCGATGAAGATCATGGCCTCTTGAGAAGAGGAGGGGTCAACTGAATAACCTGACAAAAAGGATTCCCCAAAGAATTTTCCCTTCAGGAATTCACACCTCGATTCATAGAAGGTTGCATTTGCAGGAAGCCACAAGAATCCCAAGGGATTGGTAGAAGAAGAGGCCAAAGGTGGAAAAACACCACCAGATGAAAAAAAAGAAGGCATAGAGGAAGTAGAAATATAGAGGTAGGGAAGGAGATAAATGAGAGATGAAGAGAACGCAAGGGGGATTAACTTGCAACAATGGACAAAAGGAGAATGTGAGTAGTAGACCCACAAACAAATGGTGCAATGAACAAAGGGGTTCACTTGCACAGATCTGTAAGATAAAAGAATTTGGAAAATTGTTCTTGAGGAAAACAAGAAGTTTGTCCAAAGGATTAATGATCACCCTGGAATAGAGAAGACCTAGATCCAGATTTGAGCTACAAAGGGTTGTAGCTTGGTACCCACTAGAAATAAACCGACACTGGTAAGGGAGGTCATCGAGGGAATGTATAGCAAAGAAGGTACTCCTTGTGTAGAGGAAATCCAGTTGGGAGGGTACCTGATAAACCTGTGAAAGTCCTGAGCTCATTGGAAAGAGAGAAACTTCTATTATTTCCAATGGAGGAAGGAGGGTAACCTTCCTGGATCACTTTGAGCTTGTGAACCAGTTGAATCATTTCCCTTGTGATATCATGGCTTGGCAGGGGGGTGGCATGTTGTAGGAAGGAACTCTACAATATGGCCTAAGGTTGGGAGGAAAGGTGTCTCCTCTCAGTCAGTTGGCTGCTAATATTTCACTAAAAAAATAAGTGTTTGAATCGGCTTATTAGATGAATGTCTAATGTTATAAATATGTTGTTTCTGGTTTGACTATTAAATGTGAAAAACATGCATGGAGTGCTTGAATTCCTGATTGAAATGGAATATGATTGTTTGTTTTCACTGCCAATCTAATAACTCATGAACATAAGTACTCACTATAGGGGTAACATGTCATTTGAAGAGTCTTGCATCCTTGAGAGGAAAGTTTGCAAGATATGTACAAAATCTTCGTTTGAGGAAGGACAAGATTCCATGGTAACTGGGAGGCCTCTGTATGAATAAAAGGGCCTTATGCCTAAGGGAACCTCTTGCACTTGAGTGGAAATATCAAAAGATATGCAATAAATTTCCCTTCGACGAAGTCATAAAGCCTTAGTTGGTCTTAGAGTATATCTCAAACTCTCAAAGATCTAGTAAAACCTTTGGAGAATCCTTGAAATTGGATAAGTCTCGATTTCAGACTCTTATCCAGTAAAAAACCATGTGTTTGAGTCGGGAAAAAACACAACCGTCGATTCAAAGTGGAGAATGGATCTCAGTCGTACGCCGAAGAGTGAGGTCATCATAAGTATTGAGTTGTGAAGTAGAGAAAGAGGTTCTGACGACGAAAAGGTCCTAGAGTTATTGAAAACCATCGATTTGGCACGATGGGAAGATCATGATCGTTCATCGGGAAGCTGATTTATTAAAGTGACCAAGGGTTGGAGTGAGGAGGTCTGATGACGATGAAGGATTGAGAAAGAACGAGAACCATCGATCGATGCATGGGCGAGGATAAATATCGACTGTAGATCGTCGTGTGTCTTGCTTAAAAGAGATAAAAAGGGAGAGTGACATCATGATGATGAGGATACCAACATGGAAGCTAGGATATCTTGAGGGGTGATGCATGTTGACATTTGATTGGTCGATGGGACAAGAGTGACCTCGTTGGAGGTGGAGGCTCTTAGGCCTTTGCCTTAAACCCTGGTCGTCTGATCTATAACCTGAAAGATCTCAGTTATTCGTCGAAAGATGGTAGGAAGAGGCTGAAGGTGAGGAAAGGAGTGTGAGCCGAAAATGAAGAGGATCTCAAGGTAAAACAATAGTCGTTTATCGATGAGTAGGCGAGATGAAATCTGAGCCGTGGATTCACTGCAATTCCCACCTATTCGACCTCAAAGAGATTAAAGGAACGAACATTAATCATCATACACGTTAGAGGCATCGACATGATCAGAGAAGTTGAATGTCAAGGTTCGAGAACCATTGGATCTGAAGATGGATCCATCCAAATGATTATCGTCGGAACTTGGTAGTTGGGGTAATATGTAACTCAGTGTGAGGAGAACCCCGACAATGTTGACGAAGAAATGTTCCAAGAGATTGGAGTTGTTGAATGTGGTGGGCCGGGTGGGCCAAATACTGATGAGCCATGTGTCAAGTGTCACGTCAGATCCATATCGGATAGCATGAGTGACTAGGAGCCACATGGTTTCCACGTGGCAATGAGGTGGATTGACAAAGGAAGGGCCCAAACCCTGGGAGGATGTAACTTCTGACCCAAAGCTTGGTCTTGAGCATGGTTACAGTCGTTGGAAAGCTCGAGATGAGTATAACCCACCTATGGGATTTATTGGCGAAAAATAACTAAGTTGAAGAAGAGGAAAATTAGACACCTCACCAACCTAAGTGCAAGTTATTGTAAGAAGGATCTATGCTATGCCGAACTCGAGGAAGGAGGATCTGGTGAAGTGCGCACAGATCTCATGTCCTATGTGGAGTTGGTTTTGAGGCTCTGTGCATGTAAGAAGATTGAAAGAAGATAATAAAGAAGATGAAGAGTTAGTGGACGTAGCCCCATGCTGGGGGTGAACCAGGTATATCTTGTGTTGTGATTGCTTTGTGTTATTGATGTGATTTATGCTTAGTGATGAATCTTTAAGTATGTTAGATACATCTGATGTAGTAGCTTAGTGCTTAATAACATGAATGAATGCTAGATCTGTTTGATGTTATGTGCTAAATGGTTAACCATACTTGGATCTTGTTGAATACTGTGTTGTTATGTAATTAGGGTTTGAATCTGCGATGTGAATAAGGGTCAAATACTAATGAACATTAATTGCTAAGTTTTTTGTTAAGTATTGTGATCACAGATCTGTGTCCCAGTTAGGTTGTAGACACTTGAGTCCTATAACCCCCCCTGCCTCTACCTCGGGTGAGACTTCATTTGCTTCGCAGGTGTTGCCAAAAGGGCCAGTAATTAGGGTTTTGTTGGTGCGTTGTTGAAGCGTTGAACCCTGGGTCTTCCCCTGTGCCAACAAATGGTTCTATTGCTGGGACCTGAAATTGTGATTGCTGGGAACTGAGGAAAAGATAAAGCTCTGTGCATAGATCTGTCGCTATAGTGCGTAGTACTCTACTTGAATTTTGAAGCTCAGTGCCAAGAAGAGAAGTCCAATCTGAAGAAAAGAGGTAAGATCTTAAATCTTGGTGCTCTGATAAAGTTAATATAAGTGGAAATTTTTGTTTCAAAAGAATGGATCTAGGTATATTTGATAGATTTTGTCCTAGTCTGAAAAATATGTCACAACTAGAAGAAATAATATGTGATATGAATAGATCTGATAGAAACAATTAAAGATGTGTTATTCCTATGCATAGAAAGAATTTTTGGACTAACAAGGGGATGTAGGATCCTAGATTTTTTTTTTTGCAGGTCCATCATTGTGATCCCATTGCACAGTATAGGAAAGGTTGGGGATCGTTTAAGAGAAAGAGAGAATTGACATTATGTTATAATTGTAGAAGACCAGGACATATTGCTAAGGAATACCCTGGAAGAGGTCCTATTTGCCTTTGTTGTAAAGATATTGGACATGAAGTTTTAGATTGCGCTAGAATGATTGCTAAAGTTGAGAATATTAACATGAGACAAGAAAACCATGAGGAAGGTCAAGAGACTAAGAATATTCCAAAGAACCAGAAAGAATCTGAGGCTATATTATTGCAGATGAAAGAAACACTGAATAATCACAAAGACATCCATTTATCATAGATCTTAAAAGATAAAGAGTGCATAGAAACAAGAATAGGAGACTTCGAAATAGACTGTGTATTGGATGCAGAAACACAGGTGAACATTATGCTAGAAAGTACTTGGGAAATTTTGGGAAAGCCTGTTATGATTCTTTCATTAGGAGGAATAGGATTATTTAAAGGAAAAATGATAACCCTATGTGGAAGACTTACTCATGTACCTATGTGTACTTGTGGAACATCGACAAAAGAAAAATTCGAGGTCATTAAGTTTGTTGAGAACAATACCCCTTTTTCACTTTTTTTAGGAAGGAATTGGATTGAGAGAGATCAGATCTGAAGGAGAGATGAAGAGGAAGCTATAGAACATAAAAAGAAAGAATTAAGAGATTTCATGGATAAGAGAATAGTGCCCTTAATAGAAGAGAAGGAGGACAAGTCGAAGAAACTAAGGGCCAGAGACCTGGATGTCGAAGTCCAAAGAACAAAAGAAGGATTAAAGAACTTATCCATGCAGAAGAGAAAAGCACCTACTCCAGAAACAGTAAAAGAAAAAGTATTACCCTCGAACCTCGTGAAAGAACCTCAGTAGTGCGAATTTACTATGCTAGGAGAAGATAAGAACAATAATGGAAGGAGGAATCCAGAGACGCAGATCACTAGAAAGAAAGCAAGAAAGCTCAGTAAGAAGAAAGCAAAGCTAGAAACATTGCAGGAGGTTCCAGAGAGGACTTCGCAAAAGGAAGGCTTGCAGAACTTGAACCTCAATGGAATAGAAGAACAACATAGATTGACACTTCACCACAATGAAGCAATATGACTGTTGGAGGCATCCTGACCATTAGAATGACGCTCTAGAACGACTAAAAATGTAGTTATTACCAGAAAGATCACCATTGGACCGTTGGGACCGCGCCATAATAGATGTAATTGTATTGATTGAGGCATTCATGCCCGTTGGAGGAGTCGATTACGATGATGTCTATTTAACCCGTTGAATGTTGCATAGGGGACACTTTGGAAAATTGTGATTATCCGAGCCCATAGAGAACTAATTTCTTTTGCACAGTGCTTATTGAGACCTTGCCACCAGTTCTACTTACCTTGAGTGTTTGTACACCTATCCGAAACATTTGATCAAGAGCATGCATGTCGAGCGACCTTAGCGCAGTAGAGAAATCCATTGAAGAGATTTTGATTGACCTCATGGTGGAGAAGGTCATGTCGGTAGGAGCACTGGCCTCATCGACAAGAGGATTGCAAGCCTCCCCATCAACTTCACGTCGATCTGGGCCATCCTGAACTACGACAGAGAAATGAAGTAAGCATCATGATGACTTGGTGAACACGAAGCTCATCCTGTCAATCCTACTCGACTATATACCACCTCTAGCTGGCGTGGTTAGTCATGACAGCGTCCCAAGGGACTTTGACTATACATTAATCACTGCGTACCTCCCGAAGGGGATACACACAGTTGGACTACAATTGGGACAAATTATGATGCTAAAGATCAATGATTTAAACTTGGGAGACCGCAAGAATTATGGAATGCTCGCGCCACATAAGTAATTGACAAATACAATGGGGAAGAAGTTGAAGATAATCCCCCAGCCATGGACCATGGACATTGCAAGATCAACAATCCTTAATGTGATGAAGATACCACACCTTGGAAGACATCAGGAGGTTAATCCGTGCGTTAAAATCCTCCTATCGTGCTACCATGGAAGTTACCTGTGGTTGTATAGGCGCATCACTGTAGATCCAACACTGATCCACCATATCACTAGATTGAGCATGCAAGGACCAAAACCTAAGGAATTTTACCTAGAGAAGGATGCAGATCGTGCCCTGGCACAACGAATAAAGGACACCTACGAGGATGTGGAGAAAGGAAAGTGGGGCTACAAGGTAGCCTCCATCCAAAATGGCACAGTGCACCTAGCTTTTTAGCTTATTAGGCAAGATCATCAGGAAGAATAGACCAACATAGGTCATGGGGTTTGTCATCGACCTCGCAGGAAAATGCGTTGAAGGAATGAAAATGAATTGGGCAAGCTACCTCGCCAACTAGTTGGAGCAAGATTATCGTGAAGCACAAGACCAGGGCTACGAGTTTCACTTCAGGTGGTTGTTGATTCTCATTTCCTTCATCCCTTAGGAGATGCCGGAGGGAGAAACCTTCCCTGAATTCGATCTATCTGAACCACTGGCCGTGAGGTTCACTACCCTCTGGTATTCGATCGACATGGCGAAGCAATGGCAGTCCAATGCGGTGTTCCACACCTACTACTTCAGTTGAAGAGGGCCATTAAGTCCTTTCCTCACATGATGCTGAATACACTTCATAGGTTCGTTCCAATAGCGAATTTCTGCACAGACAAACAGTTCATTTATGTGGAGATGAACCCAAGGAAGAGATCTCGTCCTATTACATACTCACCGAGGAAGATATGGAGGAAATAACCAAGGAATGGCCTGCGAAATTCCTTGTACCAGTCGAACAGACAAAACTCTCTGATCTTGACTGTTGGTTGTGGAGCCTGATTATCTTCCTGATTTAGAGGTCTTTTACTTTCAGCCATGTTTATACCCCATAAAGTATTTACACCCCAGAAGTATGTACACTCTTCCACGCGGGGGAGTGCAGAGGGGGGGTACCCTCTCTGTGGGGGCTATCCCCTCGGTTGGGGGGCCTGGGGGCAAGAGGGGGTTCGGGGGCGAAGCCCCCGAAGCAAAAACTGCCTTGTAAAAGTATATTTTAATTTCATTGTAAATCTAGACCGTTCATTATAAGGTCGCCGATCTAACGACAGAGATTATGTTAGGGTTTTTTGCCCTAGAAGGAAACCCTCTTTTATGAGGGAAATGTATTGTGGCTATGTATGTTGGCGAGTATTGTATTCTGAGAGAGGATACTGTGAGAGAAAGAAGAGGAAGTTACAACGGGTTTTGCTGTAGGTTGTATCCCTTCATTTTGCTGGATAATAATAAAGAAAGGACCTGGCAATTTCTCTGGTGGACATATCCCACACTAGGTGAACCACATAAATCTGTGTCTCTCTTGTATTGTGTATCTTTTGTGTTTTATTTCTGCATTTGTTTTATTTTATTGCTCCACAACCCCGTTTTTCTAACAACTGGTATCAGAGCGTAAGGTAACTCGTAGGAAAAGAGGGTTCCTGGTTCGAGTGGGAGCAATGTCGGAAGATGGAAAGTTTAGGGTCGAGAAATTTAATGGCCAAAACTACCAATTATGGAAGATGAAGATGGAAGATTATTTATATCAAAAGGATCTATTCCTACCATTGAGCGGAGTAGCAAAGAAGCCGACGACCATGAAGGATGAAGAATGGGAGATTCTTGACAGAAAGGCTCTAGGAACAATACAACTTAGCCTGGTAGCGTCGGTGGCTTTCAATATCTTGAAAGAAAAGAAAACAAAGGGTTTGATGGATGTGTTGGCCAAATTGTATGAAAAACCCTCAGCGTCCAATAAGGTATTTCTAATGAAGAGATTATTTAATATGAATATGTCGGAAGGTGGGTCTGTTGCAGATCATTTAAATGAATTTAATACGGTTACTAATCAACTAAGTTCTGTAAAAGTGGACTTTGATGATGAGGTTAGGGCTCTTCTAATCTTGCGCTCATTGCTAGAAAGATGGAATGGCTTGGTCATGGCTATAAGTAACTCTGTCTCTGGTTCAAATACTTTAAAATTTGATGATGTTGTTGGTGTTATCCTTAGTGAGGAAATGTGACGGAAAAGCACAGGTGAGACATCAGGTAATGCGTTGA
>ML780874.1:372257-388821 GCA_009831015.1 Picea engelmannii | reverse complement strand
AAAGGTTTATGGAGGAATTGGGAAAGAAGCAGGAGAACAACAGGTTGTACTGTGACAGTCAGAGTGCCATTCACCTTGCAAAGAACTCAACCTTCCATTCAAAGACTAAGCATATATAGTTGAGGTACCACTTCATACGATCCACTCTAGAAGATGGACAATTGAAGCTGGAAAAGATACACACTAGCCAGAATCCTGTAGACATGTTAACAAAGGGAGTAACCAGGGAGAAACTGAGTTCTTGCTCAGTTTCAGTTGGTCTTCAAGAATGAAGATGAAGATGAGAAATTTGCCAGGTCCAAGAAGGTTCAGAGTCTAGCATATACAACAGCGGTGGAGTTGTTGAGATCAGTCTCCAAGTGGGAGATTGTTGGTTGTGGAGCCTGATTATCTTCCTGATTTAGAGGTCTTTTATTTTCAGTCATGTTTATACCCCATGAAGTATTTACACCCCAGAAGTATGTACACTCTTGCATGCGGGGGAGTTCAGATGGGGGGTACCCCCTCTGCAGGGTCTGGGGGGGCTATCCCCCCGGCTGGGGGGTCTGGGGGAAAGTGGCCCCCCAGCGGGGGTTCGGGGGTAGCGTCCCCTGAAGCAAAAATTGCCTTGTAAAAGTATATTGTAATTTCATTGTAAATCTGGACCGTTCATAATAAGGTCGCAGATCTAACGATAGAGATTATGTTAGGGTTTTTTTCCCTAGAAGGAAACCCTCTTTTATGAGGGAGATGTATTGTGGCTATGTATGTTGGCGAGTATTGTATTCTAAGAGAGTAGACTGTGAGGGAAAGAAGAGGAAGTTACAACGGATTTTGCTGTAGGTTGTATCCCTTCATTTTGCTAGATAATAATAAAGAAAGGACCTGGCAATTTCTCTGGTGGACGTATCCCACACTGGGTGAACCACACAAATCTATGTCTCTCTTGTATTGTGTATCTTCTGTGTTTTATTTCCACATTTGTTTATTTTATTGCTTCACGGTCTTGTTTTTCTAACACTGACCTCATTGGAAGTCCTGTATTCACCTGCGAAGAGTATGATGGACCCAACATCATCAAGAGAAATAAGAAGGAATAAGTACAGGAAATGCACAACGCATCAGAGGAGACTACACCAGATTCACTGAAGGGGGAGGAGGTGCTGAAGTAGACAAAGAAGAGGATGAAGGGGAAGAAGACAAGAAGGAACAAGGTGAAGTAACACCACCTAAAGATCCCCTTACGGAGACAGATACATCCAAGAAAAGAAAGGTTTCTCCAAAGAAACCCTTAGTGTGAAAGAATTCACGCTTCAATAAGCCCCACTTACATAATATACTTATGGTGGATGATATTGACCTCATCATTGCAGCTGTATCAGATACTTTCGAGGACATTTTGCAATGAAGCAAAACCAAACAAGAGACAATGTATGATTGGATCGAGGTAGAGCTCAAAGGGGTACAACATGATCTTTATTCAAGTTGCGCAGTATCTGCTGCACCATTGTCATGAGGGGGCATACAAGTACGAGATGAGCCTGCCTAGCTACTTAGTATAGCAGATGCAACAAAGGCTCGCCTTTGTCGGGTCCAGGAAGAAAAAGAGAAGGCCATAGAGGCTCTGAAGAAAGCAAAGGAGGAATCCCTAGAGAAACATTGGGTTGCGCAACAAGAGAAAGATGATCTCCAGGAAAATTTTGCAGAGGATAGAGAGAAACTATGGAAACAAAAAGAACAACTACTCACATAGCATATTGGAGTTAAATAAGCAGTCACTAGAGCACTTCGCTTTGGGCCGGGCTTGGCATAGATGGAAGAGGAAACAAATGAGAGCCAAGTGGGGAATCTTGCTGAAGGCATTCAATAGCTCCAAACAAGAGTAGCAGAACTGGAATTGCAAGCAGTGCCGAACACTATGCAGGAAGTGTGAGACCAGAGGGAAGAAACTGCCTAGAGCACAGTCAAAAGAATAAAGGAATTGGCCTTAGAATGCAAGAACTCAATAATCGAAGTGCACAGACCTATGAGCGCCTTGTAGAGGACCCAGAATTAAGGACATTGGAATCACAGCTTTAGGAATCCAAGAAAAAAGTAGCAACAATACATGCACAGTTGAAGCTAGTGTCAGTGGTCGAGAATATGAAAAGGTCACAAGAACAACACACAGTTCAAAAATAGGTCCATGCCATCTAGAGTAAAGTCATGGAAGTGACCCAGAGACTTCAGCTGGTACAAGATGAAGCCTGCACACTTTTTGAGGAGATCGAAGGACAAGGTGCACAACTGGAACAAATGGTCACCACAATGGAACAATGATTGGAAGGACCTATCACCGAGACAGTCATTCAATAATTTTCCAAGAAGGAGGCCCTGGTGAAGTAATAAGTCAAGGCAGCTCGAGCCAAGCTTGAGGCCTTCGAAGAAATTTTTCTCAGATCAGAGTGACTAGGGATGAGTCATAGGTGAGTGTTGGGGGTCTGTAGGCCCTCGACCAAGTTGTGGAGAACCTTGGTCTTGTTTGACCATTTTTGGGACTTCGATTGGCAGGTCAAAGACGGAGCGCCCAGGCGAAGCAGAGATCACGGGATCTCACCCCCTTTTTACTTGATTTTTGGGTTTAGGGATTATGTAATGGGTATGGGATGTCAACCCATGGGTTTACCCATGCTTAGGCCCCATTTGTAAATGTATAAATAAGTATCTAGGCATTGTAAGACGAATAAGATAAGAGAAGACCTAAGTTGTCTTTGTGCAAGATATGTAAATGTTGTTAAGTGTGATTAGTTGTAAAGGATCTATGCATACTATGTGTTGAGAAATTGCAGAGCTAAGTGCAAGTGATTGTAAGAAGGCTCTGTGCTGTGCCAAAATCGGGGAAGGAGGATTTGGAAAAGTGCGTGCAGATCTCCTGTCCTATGCGGAATTGGTTTTGAGGCTCTGTGCATGTAAGAAGATTGGAAGAAGATAATAAAGAAGACGAAGAGTTGGTGGACATAGCCCCACGTTGGGGGTGAACGACGTATATCATGTGTTGTGATTTCTTTGTGTTATTGATGTGATTTATGCTTAGTGTTGAATCTTTAAGTATGTTAGATACATCTAATGTAGTAGCTTAGTGATTAATAACATGAATGAATGCTAGATCTGTTTGATGCTATGTGATAAATGGTTAACCATGCTTGGATCTTGTTGAATACTGTGTTGTTCAGTAATTAGGGTTTGAATCTGCGATGTGAATAAGGGTCAAAGACTAATGAATGTTAATTGCTAAGTTCTCTATTAAGTATTAAGATCACAGATCTGTGTCCTAGATATGTTGTAGACACTTGAGTCCTACAACCCCCCCTTCCTCTACTATGGGTGAGACTTCATCTGCTTCACAGATGTTGCCGAAAGGGATGGTAGTTAGGGTTTTGTTGGTGCGCTGTTGAAGCGTTGAACCCATAGTCTTCCCTTGTGCCAACAATAGGTTAGAAGTAGTTAGATTAGATTAGTTTCCTTTCTGTTAGATTAGAATTGGGATTAATTAGAAATATTTGGGGGCCAATCTATTGTATTTCCCCTTTTTATTATTATAATTATGAGTGGCAATGAGTCCCATTTACTCGTCGGAAATGCTACACCGAATGAGAGTAGGTCTAATTGGTACCTGGCATCGGAAATTCTCCCTTACCTGCTTGAAAAACCATTTGAAACTGTAAAAAAAAAGGTAATAATCATTGTCCATTATACAAAATGGATGAAGAACGATGGGGGGATATTATTCCACAAGAGAGAGGGGTCTAAGGGGGAATTATTCATGGGTATTAATCCAACCCACATTCCTGAAATGATATTATCACTATGTATAACCTTCTACTTGTTATTGAGTGTTCCCAAAGCTAATCATTGAATTCATGTAAGAGGTGGGGTGTGATAAGTCACATCCAATAGTTATTGGGAAGCATGGGTTGAAGTACAATCATCTTTGGGAAAAGTGAGAGTCATGCAAGCAAGGGAGAAGAAGGGAAATTGGTATGGAGAAGAGGGACAAGTTTTTCATGTAGTTTTTGGATAGGAAGAGAGGAGCTAAGTGTTGGAAATAGAACCAAGCATGTGGTTCTTGAAGGCCACCATTTTTTAGCTATGTTTTATGCCGAGAGAGAGAGAGAGGCATTTATGCCTGTAAATCGATTTGTGGGCCTGTAGAGCATTTTTCTGTTGGAGAAATGGCTCAAGATCCTTGTGAAGGATATTGTGAACACTCCTGGAGTAGATGGGAGGATTTCTGGTCAATTAGATGCACTCGATCCTTGGAGGGAAGTGGGAAATCTTGAGGGAATATGTGAAGTGAAGGGGGGCCCCATTCCTTGGGTTGTGTAGGTTGTAGGAAATAGATTTGGAACTTGGGTTTTGGGGCTATTGTGTGAGGAGAGTGGGAAACCAAAGAGCCGATTCTCCTTGTGGACTTATAGCCTCATCTTGGGGGTGGCCTATTTTTGAGAGGAAATGAACAACATCGCATATGGCTAGGAGGTTCATCCTTCATATGCATCCATTTGGTTAATTATTAACATATAAGTATTTATGTTATATTATTATGTTTATTCCGCTGTGAAAATTGTTTATATGAATGTTGTGTGTTTGATTTTTTCCTTAACAATTACATTCATGTGTTAATATAGGCTATTATATCCATTAAAATTGTGGTATCAATCAAATGGTTAGATATATGTGTGATTTGTAGATTGTAATCTACATGAGATTAATTAAGTAGGAAATCTTACTATTTAATGTGTATTCCACATGTAATGTTCCTCAATTGGAGGCTGGGTACCTTACAAAGTGGAATCCTAACTTTTGGTTCAACACTAGACCCATATGGGCCAAGAACCAATGTGAATTTGGGTAAAATTCTCTGTTACAGATTTGTCTGTGACATATTTGAGGGAAAATAGAGACAAATTATAGTGAAATCCCCAAATTTGTGAGAAAATTTCAAGAGAAAATTTCAAGTGAAATTTCTTCAGAACCCTTTCAAAGATGATACATGACATTGATCTACATAATTGCATAGTTAAATTCGTGTTTTAATGGTTGTTGTAGTGCTGGACAGAGTTCAATGAATCAAAGTTTGAGATCATGTTTGATCTTGAGATCAATGACTTAGATTCGTTGAGATAAATTTAAAAATTCACAAGGTTTTAAATGTTTGAAAGGTAAATTGAATCAATGACAACGATTTAATTTCAACAGTTGAGAAAATGAGACAGATCGATGGTCTGGATTTATTTTCGGTCGATGGATGGTTGGATTCGATCGAAAGATAAGATCATTTGGGATGGAAGATCAACCATTTCAATTCATCAGGAGTTTGGCCAAAAATTTCTAAGTGTTGGAGTTGGCCAAAGGAAAACGCTAATGGTCAGGTTAGTCAAATTAGTGAAGTGTTTTAGTCACCAAAAAAATCGCCGATGGGATGATGGTCATGCGTCAGACAATTTGGTGAAGTGTTTGGATCAATAAAGATAAGTTGTCGATGGCCAATGGGTTGATGGTCGAGTGTTAGATGATTCAACGAATAATTTGATCAAGCAATAGGAAGCACCAATGACTGATGGGATGATGGTTGGGCGTTGACCTACTTGGTGAGGTGTTCAAGTCATCCAAGAGAAATGGTCGATGGTCGATGAATGAAAGAAGGTGATGATGTGTCATGCCACATCCCCATCCATGTGTCATGCCACGTCAACCAAGTAGAAACCTCATAATGATGTGTCATTCCATGTCAACATTCATGTTCCATTCCACGTCAATAGTTTCCACGTCATCCCAAAAGTGGTTGATGGTTGGGTCAATCAAATTGGGGAAGTGTTTCTGTAAGCCAATAGGGTGGGCCAATGACTGATGACCAACAATTGGGTCGGGAAAATTGGAGAAGTGTTTTGATCAATCATAGGATGACTAACAACCAATGGTTGGGTCGGTCAATTTAGTGATGTGTTACAAGTGGTTTCCAAGAGAAATGACCGATGGTCGATTGTTGGGTTGACCGATTTAGCAATGTGTTACAACTGGTTTCCAAGAAAAATGAACGATGACCAATGGTCAAGCATCGACCGAATTGGTGAGGAGTTTAATTTTCCAATGAAAATCATAGATGGTCGATAGTCGATGGTTGGGTTGGCCAATTTTTAGCGTTGTGTTTCAAATCAATTTCTAAAGGAATGGGTCAATAAATGACGGTCGAGTCGGTAGTTTTGGGAAAATGTTGTGCGTGCCCAAAGGGGAATGCCTATGGATGATTCCTGATAGATTCGGTTCAATGGTTGAGATCTCAATCGATTTTAAGATCGACGACTCCAATTAAAGGACTATTTAAACACTAAAAACAAGCAATTTTCTATAATTTGTTTTGGTTTTTGAAGGTCATGAACTTGCAGGGCATTTTTGAGGCCCTAAATGATGTTTTTAGGAAATCAAAATGGTAATAGAGTGTACCAAGGTACACTAAGTCTCTACAACTCAAATAAAATAACTTGGAGAGAGCTATCCAATGAGCTACTTCAGGTGCAAAACAAAGCTCATATGATAAAGTTACAACTGAAACAATTAAGGTAAAATTTTGACACTAGTGGAAAAGTTAAGTGGAAGTGGAGTTTACATAAAAGTGGAGTAAACACAAAAGTGGATTTAAAAAAAAGGTAAAAGTGAAAGTGGATTTTACATAAAAGTGGAGTAAACATGAAAATGGATTAAAAAAGGTAAAAGTGAAAGTGCACATGGTATTTTCACATGGATTTAAAATCCATGGTTGTATTTTACCCATGGTATGTTAAAAAGTGAATTAAAAATACAAAAGGGGGAAAATTAATTACTCTTTAATAAAATTTGTGTCTTTTCAAATGAACATGACTTTTCATGTAAATATTATGGTAAAGTATAAATGGAGAAGAGGGTTATGAGAAAAAATGTGTGCGTGAGTGAAAATGTAATATTCTTATGCATACCATTTGAAGAGTGACGATTGAATATCATTCAAGGAGCGATGATTAAATATTAATAAAGATTGGATCTAGCGTTCTAGCAAATAAATCTGGCATTCTAACAAGCAAAAATGGTAAAAGAATATTTAAGGCAAAAGTAGAAGCAAGAATATCTGGTGAACACAGAGTGAAAGAAGAAGGAGTGAGCGTCGAGCAGATATGAAAAAAGCAGAAGGAGTGAGTGTCAAGATGATATGGAGAAAGAAGAAGTAGCGAGTGCATAACATATTTGGTGAAATAAGAAGTAACGAGCGCGAAGAATATTTGGTGAAGACAAAAGAAACAAGCAAACCAATGAAGGAAATGCAAATGAAGAAATTGTAAATAGGTTGGTGCCTACATAAATGTTATCCCCATTTTGCAGGATAACTAAGGAGATGGTGTCTTGAGGCCCTCAGGTTGTAGATATGGAGTGCTGAGAGACCACATGACTAGCAGTGTCCACTTGCACATATGGAATCCCACTCTATCACCACATTTTAATCCATTGTCAGCGCATCCACCACATCAACTAGCTTCTAGAAGGAAGATGGGTCTTTCTCCATGTGGTACATGTCAGGTATTGTGGCAGGTAATCACCCTAATATTTGTGGCATTTTAACATGTTGTATTTAATATTCTTTTGATTATAGAACACATGCTTGAACATTATGATTTTGACCATGTTTCACCTTGGTCAATGTCATAGATTTCCTAGTAAGTGGCCAACCTTTGGAGGAGGTTTGTGACTAGGGGTCCCTTAAGGGGTTATCGTACCATTCCAGACCATACTTACCATCTTCCACTCATTACATTCCCATCATATTTCCCTCTTCTAGGCCCTTTGAATTTAGTGACCCAAGAAGGGAATTTACCTCATTTCATGGGAAGAAGGGGCTGGAGGCCCAAGAGGGATTGTTGTTGGCTAAAAAATATAAAATCCTAAATATAGACCATCATCAAATGCTTTGCCTAGGGATGCCCAAGAAAGAAATGAAACACTTCTCTATAAGAAATGGGGGACCTACAAAAACAAATGATAGTGAATGCTCAAGGGTTTAGCTGGAGGATGGCAGGTCTCATCACGAGTTGACCTATCATGATCATAGGTATTTATCGGTATGACATTACCATCATCTGGTCACCAAGCTAGGGTAGTGGCTCTCAGTTAAACAACTGAGAGAAAGAGTGTTTCATCATGAGCCGACCTTCTCATTTCCACGAGGTATTTTTGAATGGAACTGTCATTATATGGACACCAATCCAGTACAATGGCCTTCAACTTGTTCCTTAAAAAATGAAAGAAATAAATAATGGAAAGAAGATGGGATTGGAAAAAGTGCATCACAAACGAAGGTGCAACACACCCTCTACAAAGGCACCCGTGAATGAGATAATACAAGCCCTTGTATGTCATGAAACTCATTGACTTATGAACTCTAAACCCATTCCACCTCATCATCCACTACACAAACTTGAAAATCCATCCTTGGGAGCATCCCCTACTTGAGGGCTTTGGCATACCCAATAGGACTTTTATGACACCCCTCCCATACTTAAACTTGGTCAATTGTATAGGGTTTTTGAGAATTTGTTTAATTTGATGAGGTAGTTTTGATGCACATGTTTAGGTGCCTTGCTTATTATATGTGGTTTACATTTTTCATGATATATTTGAATTGAGATATTTGGAAGGTGTACCCTTTTGTTTTATAGGACCTTTCTTGGTGGCCAGTTTTGAAAGAACTAGCTTAGCTTGGGATTCCATGGGGAAAAAATCCCACAAGTTGGATGTTGTAGGCCCGCACACTAGATCATAGAGACATGCCTTTGGAGGCTTACATGACATCATGGAGGATATTTTCTAGCCCCTATTACCCAAATGACTTTCCTAGGAGGGGAAAAATGACATCTTTTGAGGCTTGACATCATGCTTAAGGGGGTTTGATGGTGATGGAGTTATTGTACATTGACACTTGGCATATTTTGACTAGAGGAGACATGGATTGACCCCAAAACATGATCATGAGGCTGAAGGAGCCCCAATGACCTCCATTCTCTTCTCCAACGACTTACTCAAAGTGTCAAAATGTCTCCTAAAGGGGTGACATCATCTTATTTTTAGGGTTTCTATTGTGTTAAAGTGAAAATTAAATATTATTATTTGGTTCAAGGGGTAATATAAGGGTTGTTGACCCCTTATCTTATTTTTTACCCTTGATAAGTGGAAAAAATATGTTTTAATACTTTTGTATAAATAGAGATCATGTGAATCTCATTTCATAACATAACTCTCCCATTGTGAGAGGCTAAGGACTAAAATTTTCTCTACCTTCAACATTTTTTCTCTCTTGTGCTATGGTATGGTGTTCTCTTGCATTATTGACTACATGATGATGATGTGCTAGCTTATGTGGGTCATTTCTATCTCTTTATGATGGTTTATTTTGGCATGTTAAGAACTTATCTTATTGCAACTTGAATTTGGTAAAGGCTACACTTTTTGTTTTCTTTGTTTCTAAGTTCAAGATTATTTGATAAGATAAGTAGGGAGTATAAGGATATACAACCCTTCCTATATCCACCATAATCTATCATAGAAATATTTTTTGTGCAAGGGTTTGCTAAGGAAGTATAAGGGCGTACACCCCTTAGGATAAACCCTAGATAGGATACTTTCTTTGGGGAATAAAAGGATTTATACCCCCAAGGAGGTAGTACCTCTATATCTATATCTTGTGACCCCATTAAACCATTAATCAAAGTAATTATTCATTGCATTGGAGAAACAAAATACTAAATTAATAAATGTGAAAAGTCAAGGTATTGAATTTCTCTCACTTGGATACTATTCTTTGAGCCTTAGGCTATCTTGCCTCATCGAGGCGTCACCTTTCTCTCACTGAAAATTTCTACTGTTACAAAACTAACCTACAACCACTAGGGATACAAAAAAAGTAAACTTATAAGCCTAAGAACCCTCCAAACTAACCCTAGGAACTAGCTATAATTTCTCCCTAATAAACTACTAACCCTATCACACTTTTTAGGCTAATTAGGAGTAACTTTTATTGGTTAAATTTGCTGATGTTTAACTTGTTTTGCTACAGCCATTAAAGCTGTTAGCCTTTGCTTAAAAATTGGTATTTTATAGTCATACTATCATGCTAAAGTCACCAGTTTTATTGATGAAGTGGTGCTAGTTATTTTCTAGTTTATTGCTCACATTTATCCTCTTGAGATTTGGAAGCTTATATAACAACCTCATTTAATAGATTGATGATGATATATATCCATGTTTACTACTGATATTAGGGACAACAAGATTAAATTTCTTATCCACTTGATATATTGCATTGTATACTTGGTTTTCCTTGTGTCTTGGGAAGGTACTACCTCTTTGCAGGTCACTCAAGACTAATTTGGCAACCTCAAACAATCCTCAAGAATAATCACCAAGCTCCCTTTTCCATATAGGAAACTGACCTATAGGGGAATCCATTTTGCACATCTTACTTTGCATCCCATTTCCCCTAGGGTCACCTAGATTCCCCCCTTGAGGTGACCACCTCACCTCTAAAGTGACGAGAACACCTTCCTAAGGTGACAGTGGGTAGGTGATCTCTTTGTTGTTTCCATTTGGTAGTTGGGTAGGGATTTTACCAACCTACAAATTGTATAATAAAAATAACAAACAACTATGGGGATTGGTGTCTCATGTAGGTCAGTTCCTACAAACAATAGAGGGGATTGGTGTCTCATGTAGGTCGGTGCCTACAAACAATAGAGGGGATTGGTGTCTCCTGTAGGTCGGTTCCTACAAATAGAAGAGGGGATCGATGTCTCCTGTAGGTTGGTGCCTAAAAAAAAAGTGGGGATTGGTGTCTCCCATAGGTTGGTGCCTACAAATTAATAAAAATAAGTTTTTTTGGTTTTCTCTCAAAAGGGTTTCCATGTTAAATATTGTGTTGTCTAGTTTTTATATTTATGTGATTGCTTCATTATGGTTTATGAATGTTAAAAAGAAAAAAATATAGCCTTATAATGATTCACCCCCCCGCCTCTCAATATAAGTGTGTCATCAAAAAAAATGTGCAGGAAGATAAAGAAGACACATGTAGCATACATGGATAAAAGGTAAAACAATCAATACTTATGCAGGCTGTAACTAGTAGTCCGAAGCTTGGTTAAGGGTGAAATTGTGACATATCATTCAGAAGGTATTCAGGGACATATCCAATTGATATTCTATCGAAATAACAAGGGAATTGGTGTAGGCATGCAAGAACAAGGATAATTGTTAAGCCAGAAGAAATCCCAAAGGGGCGAAGTTGTCATTTCCATATTGTTGCAGATATTGACTAAAGCATCGGTTTAACAATATGAGAGTTGTTGTGAATTCACTGTTAACAATCTTATCTATTGCATGTAGAAAAAAATTCTTAGTTCCTGATATATTTTACTTTGTAAGTGGAAAAGTTGGTGCTTGAGATTATTTACACCATCCTGGAGAAAGGTGTACAAAAGGGTTAAATTGACAATATTCAATTGCCTATAACTTTCTATTCAGTGCTCAGAATTTAGCAAGAAAGTAGTCATTGGAAAGATATTGGATAGGAGAATACAAAAATCCATTCAAAATTTAGTTTTAATCCAAATAATTCTCAAGGAATCAGAAGGAAGGTTATTGGTGAACCTGAAGGACACCATTGAGTAGAATGAAATTTTAGGAGGCCATAAATCTTGGCTCATAAATCAGATTGAAGCATGGGTATGGTCATTGGAAATGTAATCCAAATGATATCATGATAGAATGTATAACTTATCCAGGGGATAATTGGGTTACTCCATAAATTTGCAGGAAAAATTGGAATTGGATTCCATGAGTCGTGTAACTACCCAATGTGAAGATTTTTCCAAATAATGCCAAAAATTTAAGAAAAATTCATAGATAACAGAGATCAATGCCAAAGGGGATTGATATGTAAGGAAAAGTGTAGATTTTCGTGATATTTCCTATTCATAAGTATATAGACACACTTGAACTGAAATATCCTAATAATGGGAAAAGGTGGTTGCGCTTATTAATAAAGCATTGATAATGAACAAATGAGCACTCCAACAAAGAGTGTTGTGTGAAGGGATTTCCAGAAAGAGGATGCGATTCCACAATTGAGCGTTGTGTTTATCTATTCTAGATTAATTCCAGGGTCCATAGGATAGGGAAGCAAGTCAACTTGTATAGTTGGATGAAGCATCGAAGAGTTGTAAATGGAAGTGCATGACTGTAGAGAAGGTGATGGAAGGTTGACAAAGGTTTAAGGAAGAGAAGAGGAATATTAGTATTCGACTGCTATATAGTCTACATGGGTTGCAAAGGAAAATCAACATAGGTTCTCACATAAAGCATGAATCCAATGGGAGAAGAGTGTTATTGCATGGAAGAGGAGTTAATGAGAACTCTATAACCTTGAAGGTAGAAATGTAGTGAAGGCTACAAATCTTTTTGCAAGAGAAGGAAAATGATATCATGAGATGAGGTGTGACTCATAGAGTGGATGAGTCATCTCTGTATTCAAGCATATGGATGTAGGAAGAAGAAATTGTTAGATATGATCTAACAACTTTTTTCTAAAGTTATCGAAAGGAAGAAGTCTGCCTCTATTATCAGAGAGTGCAACAAAATCAAGGTACAAGTGAGAATGGAGGAGTGCAGCTTTCCAATTGAATCAGAGTAATATTGAATGGAAAGGTAGTGCTTCATAGTGAATCACTCAAGGTAGTGAATAGAGGTATTTAAAATTGAGCAAATCCATGTATGAAAAAGAGTATTAGAAAGATGACATAAAATAAATATTTCAGAATGTTGAAATTCCAATCAATGATAATGATATTTCAAGACCGTCTTGGTCAAGGAAATGGGGAATGGTTAATTAAATTTTAGTGTTAGTATTCAACTGGAATAGTGCATGTTACAACACTATGGATATTGAGAATTATAGCCAAAATATGTTGGGACATGTTTTCTTTGCATAAAGAAAACAGTTGTGAGATGGAAACACTAATGGATCTAGTGATTGGAAATGTAGAATGGCCAAGAAGGGATTGGATAGTAGGTTCAAAATAGGGGTCAGTGGTGCACAATTGAGCATAATGGAAATGCACAGGGTAGTAAGGTTTTACAGAAATTCACGGAAAACTATCTACAACAACAACCAAATAATTGAATTAAATATGAAATAGATATGTGTTGGAGTGCATGATGCATACAATAAGGACAAAATGAATGTACATGAAATAAGCATGATAAAATTAATGCTTAATGCATAGTGATGTGAAATCATGCATGTGGACATGATTGAACATGCTTGTAGACTAAGAATGGTCTATTTCTATGTGTGAATAATGATGTCATAATATTTGAGTATGAATGATGATGGATTTTGTATCCAATAAAATGATTATAGCATGATTATATTGTTTCTTATAGTATCCATCCATATGAATACAAACGAGGATGGTGGAAATGTTGATAAATAGGTTGGTGAAGGGATCCTGTGAGCTTCTACAAAGTACCAGTTAATTAGGTAGCATCTAGTGAATTTATAACAACCATGCAAGTATTCATTTGGGGTTGTTGTGATGTATAAATTTTGAAGGTAATTGAAGTAAGAATTCCCTCAGTCGAATCTCCATATTTAAATTGATGTAAAGGAAGGAGGCCTTACGTATGCAAATATTATCTATTTCTTGAATGAATTTATGGGAAATTTAATTGCATATTGTGTTATGTTGATTATGAGATCATAACCAAGTTAAGTCATGAGACATTACTTTTGTTGTAGTAATGAATTCCATTAGAGATGATCCTGTGTGAGGCCACGATGAGATTGGATATGGAAAGGCTATAGTGCCATCCAAGTGCATAATGGTATTCCCCTTTTTAATCGAAGTTTGGACTGCAACCTCTTTGCTGACACATGAGAGCACTAAGAGCATTATATTCCTAGTGTTGTGTATGGGTCGAAGAGGAAGGTATATGAATGATCATACATGTAAATGGGGAAGAGTTTGAATAATGTGTTGAGTCGTTGGCTAGATTTTTCCAACTCACATGGTGGAATACATGACATGGACACATGGTATTCCAGAGTCAATGCAAGGGTGCATTGTGTAGATGTGACCATAGGTATTGACACATTGGTTTTATTTATTGGTAAAATTTGATTTCATTATGAAAAGCTTTGTATGCTAGATATTGCATGTGCAAGGAGCGATGTTTTCATTCCATTTAATATGCATAATAGTTGGAAGTGATGGAATTTCTAGATTAATATAGTTATGAAAATCACTTCATGGACTTAATGTATATGTTGCAGTAAATGATAGTTTCATTCTAGATATTATGATTAATGGTCGAATTCCATTTTTAATGTGAATAATGGCTGGAAGTGATTGAATTGCTTGTAAATTACAATTATGAGATCATTTCATGAACTGTTGAAGATGTGAATGAGTGCTAACAATCTTGTTTGGCTGCAAGAAAGCTGAGAAAAATTGCAGGAATATTGGTATTGGATATGACAATGTTGTAATACCACAAGGAAGACAAATTCCTACTATTGAAAGAGACAAACTTCTTGAGAATTAATCTTGTGCTTGGGAAACTTAGTTTCCTATATGTAAAACATATTTGGAAATTGATATGTAAAATTGCTATCATGATATCTCATGATGATTGTATGTGTGTGATACATATGAGATGATGGATATTAAATATGGAAATACTGGAAAGGAGGCTACTACTATGATACCACAACCCTATGATTTCCACAAGTCACAAATTTCCAGTGAAAAATCTAGTAGTTAGTTGGCGCTTCCCTTGTGCAAGAACACTTGGAAAATGATGGATCACTTGAGGGACTATATAGTAATGAAGGGGATGTTTGAGCCTGGAAGGTGAGAATGGAAAGGGGGAGGGAAATAAATAATGCATATGATATGGTGGTTGGAATCATAAGGGCGTGTCAGGAAAAAAACAATGAGATAAATTCTTGTTGTGGTTGCTCATGAAATAAAGCAACAACCATATGAATAAGTCATTGTAATCACTGTGTTAATTATGTTGAAGTATGGGTTGATTGTTTTTCAGTGCATTTTATGTTTTCCCTTATTCACTATTTCTTGTTGTTCCTGAATGATGTCTCTACATTTGTGTTTTTATGGAATTGAATGCTTTGGTGTGTTTGTTTAGTTGTTGCTACATATGGTTAAGTTGATTGTGTTTTGTTTTGATTGTTATGGGTAGTTGCATGAGATTTCATGTCATGATTGTGTATTTTATTTCCACTAGAGCCATGTTAATATGTTGTATAGGAGACAAAATTACAACTATTTGATAGTTGGATATTTCGTTATCACAGTTGGAGTTCCCGGAGCCACAAATTAGAGACTTCATGTTTGACATTGTGCTGGAGCCTTGGGAGGGAAGTGGTACATCATGAGGGACTATGGTGAAGAGAATGGGGTACACTTCCTTGGGTTTTTTAGGTTGATGGAAACATAATTGTTTTGGTTGGAATTGTTGTGGGAATAAAAAAAGTATGAAAGATATTGCAATTGGAGCTAGAGAAAAGTGGCTCAGGCTACATAAACTGGGAAACTATTGGTTGGAGATTTTGCTAGAATGACGAATTGTGAAATTATGTTCCACAGTTTGTGCCAGGAAGGTTAAGTATCTATGGTTTTTGGGTCGGAGTGCCTATGTATGTATATTTATTTTGGTCTAGGGTGCTTATGCGATCTGAAAATACATTGATTGATTTGCAAATAATTTTAAGTGTAAATTGTCTTAGCTTATTTTAAAGCTTAATGAACAATTGAAAGGTTAAATTGAAGAAATGAACAGTAGAAAGACAAAAGAAAAAGTTGATAATAGAGTTCACTTAATTTGGGCTACATCTCTGGGTCCACTTAAATTGCGCAACCACTCCATTATTATAATGTGAAGCACTTCAAATGCTTTATAACACTACAATGGATCTCCAACATGCAATACAATGTCTTCGCCAGCTCTAGGAAAGTTTTTTGCACTAATTGTTGGGGCTTAGAAATGTCCTATTTTCATCCACCTTTCCCTTCATCATTCTCCACATTTCATTGCCCCATTAACCTTTCACGATATCATTTCCATAAATATACTTGGGTTTCACCTTATTGTTCTCCACTTTATTCATTTTAGTATTTAAAAGAATTTGTGATTAAATGTTAGAAAATAAACATGTTTTCATATATATCTCAAATATGTATGAGCTTTGTAATGTGTAGGAATATGAGAAGGATTAATTCAAAAGGACTTCTCGAATACTTCCTCCACCATTTCAAGATTTGAGGAGATAATTCAATCCCATTCTAAGGAGAAGATCATGGAGATTCGGTTGGAATATCTTATCCAAGATATATGAGAGATATGTGTGAGAATTTGAAGGGATTATATTTTGTAATAATGGGAAATAGGTTGAGAGAAAAGTGGATCTGTAATAATGAGATGGTTATCTTATCTTCAAGGCTCTCATGTA
>ML780874.1:359820-372207 GCA_009831015.1 Picea engelmannii | reverse complement strand
AGGGATTATATTTTGTAATAATGGGAAATAGGTTGAGAGAAAAGTGGATCTGTAATAATGAGATGGTTATCTTATCTTCAAGGCTCTCATGTATAAAAGAGAGTGCTCTCTCTTCATGAGGATTCAAATAGAAGAGGAATTAGGATGCAATTAGGATGTAATTAGAATTAGAGTAGTCATTAATGGTAGTCATTAGGATTCGAAAGAGAAAGGGATTCTTAGCTTTGATTCATGGTTTTGGTTTTCATGCTTTCATTATTCTGTTATGAAGATTGATTTGATTATTGAATGTAAGATTGCTTCATTGGTGAGAGCTCTCATATGTTGTTATGCCATTCAACTCTTCACTTGTTGTGTCTACTTTTCCTTCATGTAGTTCTCCATTTCTAGATTAATTCCATTTACGCAATTTCCCATTCCTAGATTAATTTCAATTCCAAGTCGTGTGTTAGATTAATGATTCTATTTCAGTTGTGTGTTAGATTAATTTCAATTCTAGTCGTGTGTTAGATTAATGATTCAATTCCAGTCGTGTGTTAGATTAATGATTCTATTTCAGTCGTGTGTTAGATTAATGATTCAATTTTAGTTGTAGCTTAAAAATTAGATTAGATTAGTCCCGCTTCAATCTTGCATATACTTTGTGTGTGCTTCATCAGTTTACGAACCCTGGGTTGACAAATTACATAGTTGGGCAAGTACTACAACTCAATTAATACAACATTATTTTGGCCCAATATAACGACTGTCGCTCCCTTGTCATGATTGTTGTTCCTTTTGCTGTTCATTTGAACAGAACGATTTCTATTCCTTTTGTTACTATTGTTGTCCCTTTGTAGGGGTTGCATCTATGGAGGAAGGGTATTGAAAATAGAAGGTAAGAACCTACGTAGGAGACAAGTAAAATGCCTGTGCCAGTGCCTACCTTTGGATGATGCATAGAGGTTATATTTTAGGACATCTTGAGAGACCAAAGCTAATCTCAGAATCTTCCCACACTTAATCTGCATGAAAAATGACTACAATATCCTCATTACTCAATTTTGCAGAGACACATAAAAAATAGCTTTAATTACTCCACTATGTGTAATTCTTCCAACCCCGAAACACTCTTGCGCAATAGTAAAACATTGAGTTAATACGTGGGAGGTCACAGTTTGAAATTCACACCCGTTAGGAATTTTCAGGCTATGCAAATATTTAGTTTAAATATTATACACTTCACTTTCCATAACAAGAAATGTTTTTGGTGCATTGGTTGGAATGTTCTATTGGTTATGCAAAGGTCACGGGGTCAAACTCCCGAACTGCCCACTTTTGGGAAATACATAAAACAAACCAAATTTAAAAGGATTTAATCATTTGTTGGTTCCAATGGTTCATTCGTGGTTTATTGGAAAGTATTTGAATTAATGTTGAAGAGGTTGGGGGTTCCATCCACCTTCCCAATCCTTCCAGAGTTGATAATCCTTTTTGGACAAATTGAGGCTGCCACATGGAAACCTCTGATTGGTCCATGTGGTTTCCTCGTAATATGTACAATCAATATGCCACATCAGCACCACATCAGTGAAATTTCCACATCATCTCTACCACATCATCCTACCACGTCATCATCTGTACAACTCATTCAACATGCCATGTCAAAATCTGTACAATCCAGTCAACTTGCCACATCAACATCCATACTTCCACCTGTCATATTCATACTTCAATGTGTCCTATCCGTATTACCATGTTTCCTGGCTCTATTTCCATGTTTCATGTCTGTACTGCCACACTTTAGTCCCTGGTGATGCCATGTGTCAACCCAATCATCCTTTTTCCTTTTTGGCCAAAACTTCAGAACACCATAACTTTCTCATACGTTGTTCATTTAAGTCTGTTCAAGTTGCATTGGAAATATCTTGTCGAGCTCTTCAATGTGAGTAAATTTACATAAGAATTTGAGACCATCATTGTTATATCCCTAAAATTCCCCACTTATGCATACATGGCATTCACCTTTCTACTTTCACAAATTGCCAAATCACTGTTGAGGAACTCTATTTAAAAAAAAAACATTTTTTCGAGCATGTACGCGCCCTGATGCACTACTGCTCGCATACATACACTTGATACATTCTATAAATCCTACATACATACGCTATATGCATAATAAAAAACCCACATTTACTTCAAAAGTTGCAAAAAATAAAAATTTGCAAGGAATTCAGTGGAATTAACGGGTTATTGGAGGTTTCCCAACCATTTCACCTGCTATAGCCCATACCCAAACCAAATAACTATATGTTTGTCATATAAAAGGAGGTATCGGGGTATCATTCCATAAGGAAGCATTAGAATGGTGAAACTCTACCCAAATCCCTTTCCTTCCTTGCCCAAGTATTTTCATCCTTTTTTGATTTATTGCCTCAACATTCCCTTTGTAGCCCTTTTCTCCCATACAATCCCTTCCCTTCCCTTGAAGTGACCAGCTGATTGTGAGAGAAGGAATTTGGAAGGTGCACTTGGAGAATTGTTAAGAGGATCCTGAACTAGGTTCACAGAGTGTCGACCTGCAAAGGTTGTAATTTCCAATCTTTGAATATTGAATAAAAAATCTTTTTCCCTGTCCCAAATGATATCTTTATGTATTTTATTTGGTTTATGCATAATGAGTTATATCTAACCCTAGTTAATGAATAAATATAGAATATTTGTAGCATTGTTTTCCTAAGCATTGATTCAGCTCAACTTTGGTAGGAGACCTGCATCCAAGAAAGCAACAAAGCTCGAGGAGGTCAGCATCGAACGTTTGGACCAAAGATTCTTCTTATGACTTACTCTTCTATCATTTTCTGTTCATCTGTATGGAATGCTTGGGGTAGTGTAGGAATTAGATGGTCTTTTAAGGGAGTTCATAGATTTGTCTATAATTAGAACCCTGGTATAGTTATAGGGGTATTTTCCTGCTAGAAGAATTGGCGACTCCACTAGGGAGTCTCTCTAGGGTTTTAGAGGGAGGTTTTTGGGGTTTTATTGGCTTCTTGATTGCCTTTTGAGTTTCAATGAAGTTCAATGAGTCTTTTAAGGGTCTATAGTCACCTGCAAGGTGCCTACCATCTTTCCCTACCCAATCAATCTTCCTAGTCTTTTTATTTTTTGAAAAGTCTCAGAGGTGTACGCGCTCTACTTTGGCTTAGACCGCATACATACACGTCCTGCACAGTAGAAAACCCACATACATACGTAGGATGTTGATGGAACAAACCGCATCTCTGTGTCTTGAAAGTTTTTTTTAACAAAGAGAGGTCTGTCTCTTTCCTGATAGAAGTATAGGCTTCTCAGGGCTTTTGTTGAACCTATCAGAGTCTCTATTTTTGGCCTTATCTTGGGTTAAAGTTTCAGTTAACTTGTTTCTTAGTTTTCTTTTGTTTTCCCTACAGGTTTAGAGTGAATTGTCAAGTTTTAGATTCTCCTTTGGTTTGTTGTTTGAATCCCTGCATTTTCACAGTTGGATTAGGGTATCTGTCAATATTGGTTTCTGTTTTCTCTTTTTTCTTGTTTCTTTCTTTGAAAAACAAAAAGTATTTTTACTTTAGTTTTTCTTGTTAAAGCAGTTTGAAAAATCAAAAAAAGAATTTATTTTCTTGCATTTAGTTTGGTAAAGTAGCCTAGGTTGTTTGTTTGCAGAAGAAAAGGGTCTCATTTTCAAAGTTCTTTATTGATTTCCTGAAATACAATTAGTTTATATTAGTCAAATGAAAGCACTTTTTAGGAAACTTTCAATTACAAGATCTTGAAACATTGATTAGAAAAATTGAATTTTACAAAGAGTTTTACAAGATCTTCTTTAAGTTCGAAGTATCTTTTTTCTTTCAAATGATATAAAGTTATCTTCTTTATTCATCTCTTCAAAACACCATTAGTTTCATGACCATATCTTTTGTGTAAATCAAACCTTAAAATTAACGCTTAACTTAAAATATATTATACTTTCTGTTTGTAGGATTCACCGACTAGTTTAGGCTTTTAGGGCCTTGAATTAGGTGTGAAGAGGAAACTCTTCAAGGCCATTTAAAAAAAAACATTGGAGTCTGATATAGATTAATTCCAACATCGTAAGAGTTAGTCAGGACATAGGGGATAAACATGAGGTTGCGTGAGGAAATGTAGAGGAGATAACCCCTCCAAAGTCATACCAAACGTAGTGGGGGTTGTATATTGAGGGAATTTCTCAGGAAAAATATTGATCCCATTTTCCTACGAAGCTTCGTGGACCTTGAATCCATTCGATATCCTCAGTTGTCTTCCAGAACAATTTCTTTCGACACCCTTGAAGGGGTTCATACTTGTTATCCTACTCATTACGATCTACCCGACTGTCGACTATACCCGCTTGGTGACTGACTGCGAGATGACAACTTACTTGCCCATATTTTATGGAATGACACAAGTGACTGCAGGGGTATACTGCGATACCTAGGGTGGACGTCGGATCACACTTCACAGAGTATACACTGAGAGTGATTCAGTGTTCGAGTTGCACTTACAACGGTTAGTTTCTTTAGTGTCGATTGGCATAACTATCCTTCCCACTAGTTAGTCGACTACTTGATTTATCTTTAGGAAACTTTTAGTGTGTTCTTTGTGTTCCATGCTAGTCAAAACTTACTATGTCGATTGATCATTTCAAAAAATGGAAGATCAACTTCTCTTTCAGTCGCGAAGGCTTCAGGGCCTATCGCTGGTGACTTTGGAGCCACCACCGCCACCGTTGAGGCGAAGACTTGATCAAGAAGGATCGTTCAAATCGATTGGGCCACAAGAAATTGTGCCTGAGCCTACTCCGAGAGGATAATTTATGACACTGGAGGAATCTATCATTTATGACCTTGAGACCAAAGGTTTCAAGCCAACAAATCCTCTGATCACCGACTTATCGACACTACTCCTAATCCATATATTCCCCCCCAGGTGACTTCTTCTGAGTGCCATTTTGTTCGGCAAGCGACAATGAAAGCAAATGCTGCTACTTCATCTAGGATTCCCCGTACTCCCGTTACAACTACCACTAGAGAGAGCATTGTACCTCCTCCCCCACCTTCTCCTGTTGGGACCACAGTTGTCCCTACACCCATGAATTCATGCAGTGGATCAGTTCCTTTAATGATTCTGACCACTGTTTCATTCACTCAGAATGCGATGGGCACTCCCTTCTCATACAGGATGCCCAGATTTGACACAAATTCCATTCTTATTTACTCTAATTTACAAACCATGGGTCTTGGGTAGGGAGATCTAACACTCCTTTGCAAGGATCAGTCGCGAGCACTACTACCCCTTTTAATGCTATTCCTTAGGGTGAAGTTCATATACTTCCTCCATCCCCTTCACTCGGTGGTTCTTTTCAACAACCAATCAGGCCTAATGCTAATTATAGCTTTTTTAGTGGAGGTAGTTTGGGACCTTCATCCTACACAACACTAGGTGGGATCTATGCCATTCTCTTTGTTTGGTGTGTTTGGAAACAAAAAATTTTCTTTGGCCACTTTTCTGATTGGGGGAAACCCTAGATTTGGTAAACAAAACTCGGTGAAAGGTACCATTCCTTCACAGGGAGAAACGATTGGAGTATACTCCACACAGGGTCTTTGGAATCCCTGGCAAGGATTGTTTCCCTCGCAAGGGATGTCGATCAGAGGAAACCCCTTCCATACTCAATGGAAATCTGGGTAAGGGTTTGTACCTATTCTAGGAGGATCGACTGGGGGCATCCCCAACCAAGGTCATTGGAACATGACACAGGGAGCAATACCTGTGCAGGTTATGTTGCCCAATTTTAGGAGTCATCCAATGATGCAACAACAAACACAATTTTCTTTTGCTGGTCAAGGCCATGGTTTCTACCAAAACCCTATCCAGCAGTCCAAATTTTCTCGACAACCTGGTGCCAGTAAAAATCCAGGGACCTCTTTTCCTATAAATACTCCGCAACCAAAACTACCTTTTTTGGAAACCTTGCATTTTCCAGACTTGTCGAGATTATTAAATGACCCGATCTATCATGATCCACATTGGACCCCCATGCTGAATAAGTTTCCTTCAGATATTCTGAATGTTGAGGGAAATCCTGGCGAATATCTAGGTGATCATGTGACTACCTTTCACTTGTGGTTCTCATCAAACTCGTTGAAAGATGACTCCATTCAATTGCACCTTTTTCAATGCACTCTTATAGGGGCTGATGCGAAGTGGTATATCGAGCTCTACAGATTGAATTACTCTTACTTTAATGACCTTGCGATGGTTTTCTTGAACCATTTCCAGTTGCAAGTGAGATACAATGCCGACACCAAGTTGCTAGCCAAATTCGAGCAGACTAAGGCTGACCATATCTCGGATCATATCCAAGAGTGGCGGCGTATAAAGAGCTTGATTAAGGTCAAGTTCCCTCCTTCTTTCTTGCTTGAGTGGTTCTTGAAGTCTTGGGTTCCTTGCGTGTCCAAAGACGTAGCAACGTCTGGGGTGTTTTATGAGGAAGAGGCTATTATGAGATCCCATAAGCTAGAACTGATTTACTCTCAGTCTGGCATGGTTTATGAGATATTACCCTATTCACCACAATATACTCTCGATAAGGAAAATCAAAAGTTTGTGACCCACGTTGATGGCATAGTGGGCTCAACACAAAGAAAGTCCATGGATCTGTTGTCAAATAAGTTACAAGAATTGTCGATACAACAGACTGTGGCTAGCCAAACTCCTAGTTCGACTTCCCATGCTACCCAGACATCGAATGTACATAGTGTGCAATAGAAAACTCCCAAGTCCACCCAACATACCGAGAGAAAGAATAAATATAGAAACAAGAAGGGTAAAGGGGATAAAAAGGATGCTAAGAATGTTGGCGGGGGAAAAATCGAGAAGAATAAGTCGAAGTATCTGTGTAATATTTTCACGGAAGACCACCCAACTCACCTATTCCCTTGTCTTTCAGAATCCCATAAGGTACTAGCACAACAACAACATGTTGTGTTGACAAACCCTTTTCCACAAGGGAAAAATATGGCTCAACCTTCCACATCCACGAGTGTGGCATGGGGAAGTAAGGGACCCCCCGTGCCTACTACTAACAACTTGACCGAAAACCTTTACATGATGAATGCCAATGCTCATTTATAAACTAGGACTCATGACTACAAAACTCCATAATCTGTCGAGAAGGGTAAGGAGGCCACTAACCCATTGAATCCTCTTCAAATTGATAATATAGTGGGTGAGACAATGACTCACATCCCTAAAGGTGCATTTAAGAAGGCCTCCCCTAATCCAAATATGAGGGTCTCTTAGAAATACTTCATGATGGAGGATCTGGCACAAACCCCTTGTGCAATGTAAGCTCAAGAGGTTCTCCAGAGTTTCCCCTCATAGAGAAAAGATCTATTGTCCACGTTGAGAGTGATAGAGACTAGTAGCTTAGGAACGATCATTTTTTATCCAATCGAACTTAAATGTCGTCTTCCTCACCATGTCTCCTTTCAGATAGTAGTGGAATACACCACAAAATCGTTGGCACAAAAAACATTCCGTACGATGGTTGATGAGGGTGCCTCGAATTGTGTGATGTCGTTGTCATATTGGAAGGACATTGTCCAACCCGAGTTGTCTCCGTCACCTACGTTGCTTACGAATTTTGATGGTCAATCGTTTAGACCACACGGATAATTCCTTATTTCCTCATACAGTTAGGGGGTAAAATTGTGTGCGTCGAAGTTGAAGTAGTCGATGCACCTCTTGACTACAATATTTTGCTAGGACAAAGTTGGATTTATGCGATGCATGCGGTGGTTGCCACTATTTTTTGAGTCTTATGATTTTTGCACGAGGGATGAATTGTAACCATCGACCAATTGTCCTTCTCTCATCTTGACCCTTCATTAGGGGCTTCCATGGTCCCGATGATTGATAACCCACAGCCTGACACTGTCAACTTAGGTGCCAGTTTGTTTCCTTCATTGATGGGAACTTTTGATTATCCTCCACCTTCCAACAATGTAAATTTTATATTGGTTGTTCCTGACCAGTCGAGGGCTGCAATTTTTCAAGTGTCTTCTTTTAAAATGAGCTACTTTCATGACCCGTGGACTTTACCTCCCCCATCGGATTTGATGGAAGGGATAGGAAACCTTGGCATGCCCATACCCTTATCCTCGACTGAGTTTGCATACAACATTGTCCAACAAGCCTCGACCAACCCCGATTCGGCTCCCCCACAGGAGCTAGATCCAGTTCTTGAGATTATTTGGGCTCAAGACTGTCTCTTCACTTGAGATCCTTTAGAATTGGTCTTTCCCTTTGATGAGTTGATTCTATAGGCAATGAATGGTCCTGACAGACCTTGGGATGATATTCATCATAGATCTTATTTTCTTCCTAAGATTATTATAATATAGGAAAGAGAGTTTGTTTTGACCGTGAATGGAGATAGCCCTTGTCTTATAAATACTCTGGCTACGCAAAGATTTTACCTCGAGGGTAACATGGAAAGAATTTTTTTAACAATTCCTATCAATAACTCCAAAACCCCGGGCATTGTGGATAATGTTTTCGTCGGAGCAGATTTCTCCCCCTAAGAGATTCAAATTTACACCGAGTTGTTCAATGGGTTTCATGAAGTTTTTTCCTAGTTTTACGAGGAGATGTCAGGCATCGACCCACGAATTGTCGAACATGAAATCACAACTGATCGTGATGTCAAACCGGTCTGACATAATCTTTGTCTGATCAATTCTTGAAAAGCAGCGACGATCAAGGAAGAAGTAGAGAAACCTCTCAAATCCAGTTTCATCTACCCTGTATAATTGACTGAATGAGTATTAAACCTGGTTTCTGTCAACAAGAAACAGAGAATGATTCACGTTTGTATGGATTTCCTTGATTTGAACAAGGATTTCTTGAAGTCTTTTCTTTCATGGATGGTTTTTTGGGATATAATCAGATTCAAATGAAACTCGAGGACCAACATAAAACGACTTTTATTTGTCCTTGGGGTACCTTCCCGTATCAAAAGATGCCTTTTGTCCTGAAAAATGTTGGAGCTACATTTCAGCGGGCCATGTCATTCTCTTTTCATGACCTCAAACATATAGTCGAGGGATATCTTTATGATCTAGCATCATGTTCTCACAACAGATCTGATCATCCTACCCATTTACGACTAATCTTTGAGCAATGTCGCTACTCTCAGATTCACTTGAATCATAACAAGTGAAGTTTTTGCATGATGTTGGGTCGTTTATTAGGTTTCGTCATGTCAAAAATAGGGATCATGGTCGATCGTCTCAAGTTTGAGGATATAGTTCAATTTCCTCCCCCATGCACAATACCCCAACTTCAGAGCTTATAGGGGAAAACAAATTTTCTTTGGCGTTTTTTCGCTAATTACGTCGAGATCACTAAAGGGTTCATGTGTATTTTGAAAAAAGGGGTCCCATTATGTTGTGATGAAGCTTCTCAGTGCTCCTTTGAAGCGTTGAAACATCCCCTGATGTCTGCCCCTCTATTCTGACCTTCTGATTATAACATATATTTCTTGTTGTATTTGGTTGCTACGGAGTTGACCATCGACATGGTATTGGTCCAAGAGGATGACATGCTCACAGAGCACGTTATCTATTATCTTAGCTGAGGCTTGGTTGGACCAGAAATCAACTATTCTCATGTTGAGAAACTTTCTTTGGCAACTATCAACACTTTCTAACGGTTCTGTCACTATATATTTCTTCGCAAGACCATCATCATTTCTGTCGTCAACCCTTTCCAATATGTGTTAACACGATGGATCATTGGAGGAAAGATCAGTAGATGAATATTTATCCTACAAGAGTTTGAATTAGATTTTGTCTCTATGAAATCTAAAAAGTTGTTGGTCTTTGCTGAACTAATTTTAGAACTACCGATCGAGTCTCGTCAACTATTCTCATGTTGAGAAAATTTCTTTGGCAACCGTCCATGCTATCCAACAGTTATGTCACTATATATTTCTTCGCAAGACCACCGTCATTTCCGTCGTCAACCCTTTCCAATATGTGTTAACATGACGACTCATTGGCGGAAATATCAATAGATGGATAATTATCCTACAAGAGTTTGACTTAGATTTTGTCTTTGTGAAATCTAAAAAGTTATTGGTCTTTTCTGAACTAATTTCAGAACTACCGATCTAGTCTTGTTATATTATGCCCAAAGAGTCACCTATCAATGGAGATATTTTTCTAATTGCATATTCAAACCCTTGGTATGGAGATATACTTGTGTATATTTAGACTTTGAAGTGCCCCGCTTTTGCTTCTCGTGATGAGTGTCGACGAATTCAACACCAAGCACAAAAATATCTTATTCTAGATGACACTTTGTATCGTCGAGGCGTAGATTTCATTCTTTGATGATGTATCACCCATGAAGAAGCAAAGATCACTTTGAATGATTATCACTTCGGAGCATGTGGTGGTCATTTGTCTGGGTTGGAAACAACCCAAAAGATTCTATGCGCAGGATACTTCTAGCCCTTGTTAATCAAGGATTGTGTTGGGGTTGTCAAGAAGTGCCACCTGTGCCATATATTCTGTTGGAAGATGTGGGAACACCCTGCTCCTATGTTTCCCGTTATTGTTTTCGATCCTTTCACCAAGTGGGGGATTGAATTTACTACATGTCACCCGACTTCAACCAGGGGGAATTATTATATCATCATAGCAGCAGACTAGTTTACAAAGTGGTTTGAATCTATGCTGATGTTCAAAAATGATGGTGAAACCACTGCCCTTTTCATTTTCAATCATATAGTAGCAAGATTCGATATCCCAAAGGAGATTGTCATTGACCATGGCAGTCACTTCCAGAATAAAATGATGAATGAGTTAACATCAAATCTTATGTTCAAATAGGAACATTTTTCACCCTATTACCCGCAAGCGAATGGTTAGGTTGAAGATGTGAATAAGTCTCTCAAGACTATTCTTCAGCGAACAATCAATTTGGCCAAGTCAAATTGGCATTTGATGTTGTATTCAACGTTGTGGGCCTATCGAATGTTTGTGAAGACTACCACCAGTTTTTCACCTTTTCAACTCGTATACAAACATGAAGTAGTCTTACCCATTGAGTGTTAGATCCCTTCTTTAAAGTTGGCAATAAAGCTACTGCCTGACACTACACTGCTTGAGGAACTGCTTCTATATCTCGAGAAAATCGATGAGTAGTGTCGTGATGTAGTCTTGGCTAATAAGGCTCATAAGAAATGAGTCAAGTGTCAATATGATCAGTCCTTTCACCCTTGGATTTTCTCCGAAGGTGATCTTGTCATGGTTTACAACCAAGAAAAATATCCTCTGGGGGCAGGCAAGTTCAAACCCATGTGGTTTGGACCTTTCATTGTGAAATAGGTCTTGAAGAAGGGTTCTTACCATCTGGTTTATTTCGAGGGAAATGCTTTAGCAGAGACTATAAATTTTATCTACCTTAAGAATTACTACTCTTAGGTCGGTCACCTGGGTGGATTCTTGTATATATGTATAGATTTTTGTACATTTCTTGTCTTTATTTGTTTTGTGGACGTGTAGTTATTGGTGTCTTCTTTTTCACTATGGCATATGTCAAGTGAATCAGAGTTTTACTTTGGGTTCATGGACGGTGCTATCTGACAGACTTGGAGGCTTTCTTCCATAACTTGGATGATTTTCACACCTGGAGGCTAGTTGCTATCTTCCAGAGGTATTTGTCTAGGCGACACAACTAATAATGTTTCCAAGTAAAACACAGTGATAGAATTTCTACATGATGCTTTGTCACATGGAATTTCTCACCTCCAGGTTTACTTAGATGCTCAACTGGTTGTGTCCCAGTTAAATGGGGTTTACCGCATTTATGATCCCACTCTTCATCGACGATTCCTTAGGGTACGTATCTTAGAACGATCTTTTGATTTTATTACTTATATTCATGTTCCTAGGAGATTTAATCATTTAACAGATACTCTAGCTAATCAAGTTTTAGATTGGCATGTTGCTCACATATAAAAATAAAAGAACACACATACACATGTAAATACATTTGTAAAAAATGTTATCCATAAAAAAATATGTATATATATATGTCCAAAATAGTGTCATGAGTACAAAAGTGGGCATGAAATCCTCAAAAAGTCATCCATATACATTGCTAGGTTTAAGCCCTCACAATAGATAGTACAAAAAGTTCCCTTGACATGTAAGTGGTTTGACGCTATCTAAGGTCTGGGCCTATTGGCCTTTCTATAGTGAACAACAACGTTCACAAGACATCGGAATAACTAGACCCAAGTTCGAGGCACCCCTACTACATGTGGTTGCATCGTCTGGGGGG
>ML780874.1:290083-346947 GCA_009831015.1 Picea engelmannii | reverse complement strand
GAATACAAAATAAATTATTTCAATAATAAATTTAATGGAGAAATTAGAAGTGGGTTAACCCTAAAATAAGGAAAGTGGGCCAAGTGACCTAAAAGATGTTTTTAAGTAAGCTACTTGGAGAGTATAAATAAGAGGCAAGGCTCTCTCATTTTAATTACACTTGAGCATATTGAATATCTATAGGTGTCTGAGGTAACCAAGGATATCTAAGCCAAATTTTTGAGGGAAGGTGAAGAAAAGAAGGTTGAAATGCAAGGAGGATAAATTCTTTTGATGGTGCTTTCTAAGGAATGTGATCATATACACTAGGTCTATTACGGAGCTACAAATCAGATTTTGATGATGAAATTGACGAGGGATTTTGGTTGAGGTACATGGTTGAGACAAGTAGTTGATGAGTTGGCACACACATGAGGTGTATAGTTGATGATGTTGGTACATATTGATGAGTCATAGTTGATGAGTAGTTGACACATGATTGGTACATACTTGGTACATGGTTGGATGCACTTGTTTATGATATAGGTTGATTACAGGTTGTTTGGTACAAGTTGGTGCATGGTTATGCACTTTTTTATGGAACAGGTTGATTACAGGTTGAGGTACAGGTTGATGCATGGTTCAGATTTATTGGTACAGGTTTACAGCGGTATATCTCACAGTTATAGTGTGACAATGGTTCCATCATTCTATTTCTACTTTAGGGTGGTAGGATAGGGAAAGGAGAGGTGGTTGTATCCACCTTCCGGTTGTAGCCGGAGAACATAGGGGGTTGTAGCCTCCTTTTGGTTGTAGCCATAGAGTTGGGGAGTTGGAGATTCCCTCAGGTTGTAGCCTGAGAAACTAGGGGGTTGGAATCTCCTTCCAGATGCAGCTGGAAAACAAAGGAAGTTGGTGCTTCCAATGAATGTAATTCTTCAAGAAATATAAGAAAAACATTCCGTGGTTTTCTCCCGATTTGGGTTTCCACGTAAAACACTGGTGTACTATGTATGTGTGTGATTGTTTATTTCTTACTGCTCATTATTGGATAATAATTCTATATTGATATAACATTTGAAGAAAAAGGATTATAATTACTCTATTACTGATTCACCTCCCCTCTCAGTAATCCAACACTCTGCTCATTGATAAACAGTAAAACAATTCGTATGGATTGGATTGCATGAGTCTGATACATTGCTGAGCCAAATCTATTTCATATTTTTAAGAGTTGTCATGTATGGTTATTTAAATTACTATTTAATGATCAATCATCCATGCAGGAATGATTTTTTTGAGTCGAGGTAGCCATGTCCAAGGAAACAAAGGTAGAGGTAATTGGAACAGAGGCCCAAGAAGGCCAAGGTTCTCCATACATTTTGATGTTGAATCACAAGATCTTGGACAATTGTTTCAGGTCAGATTCTTCAATTGGATTGGCCAGGGAGTAGTCCAAACTAGGCCTAAAAGGCCTCCCTTCCAATTTTCGCAAGTCCCTAGTATCCCTGTTCCCCCTCACGTCTCTTTGCAACCCGAGGTTCCTGAAAATGATGGATGGAAAAATATTTTCCACCCGACAGTCTCACAACATCATGGCTGGTTCAATGTTTCATTGCTTTCTCCTCCGCCTAACAACCAGATTGTCCAAGCCGCTCCCCACTAACCAGTGAAATCCTCCCATGCTAGCAAGAGATTGAAAATTGAGGCCCACCATGCCCTTGATGAAGGAAAATCCACTGTTGCCCCTTCCTCACCCTCCAATGTCTTTGAAAAATCTGTGTCTTCCCGGAAGCATTTGAGGGACGATTGTTCCCACGTGATAAGTGACATTAGGCCCAAGGGCTTGGCGCAACCAAAGGAAAATTCAGGGAAATCGAAGGGTGACAACAACAATCAAGGAAATATTTCATGAAAAACTGGAAAGTATGGCTTTTAAGTTTTATTTTATCTATTGTTTTATGACATTTGACTTCAGGGATCTTTGGACAACATGTTTTATTTTGGATATATGAATAATATTTTTGGAAATAATTTCAAATATCATGATCTAAATTGTCAAATGGAATATGTGGATGGGAGTCACAAGGAGGTGTGTTTTTCTTAACTAATAGTCATGTTATAATTTTCATGAGCTAATGGGAGTCACAAGGGGTCCCACCTACTAGTTATTATTTAGTTATAATCCTTATTATGATTATTACTTTTCCCCCTAACTAAAAGTTGTTTGAATCTTTTAATTAAATTAACTAATGAGTTGGTTCAACTACTTCAACCAATTCTAATTGGTTAAAAGCAAAAGGAAAGGGAGGACCAAGTGGAGGATAGAAGCAAAAGCATACTAAAGTTTGCTCTTTGAGTTTATGTTGAGATAGTTCATTTTTCATTCATTCATTTATTCATCACAAGCCTAATTCTCTTTTATGATAGCAGGGTCTTATTGTAGACAACAATATTCAGGGTTGAATCACATCATTCAGACACTTGTTTTTCAGAGGTGTTGATCTATCTTTGATAGTCTGTGTAAACTTGTCTGTTTGTGAATTAGTTTTCATGATTGACAAAGGCTATTGTGCAGAGTCGAGTGGGAAACAATTTGTGGCAAGATAATCCATATTTTAGAGTTCAGTTTTGGTTTTCTGTCAGAGGTATTTTTGTATGTTCCATCGGGGATGTCTAAGTTTGACTTTGGTCCAAAATTTCTACATGAGATTTTGTAAAGAAAATGAATCTTTCGTGAATTTGAATAAAATAAAGGATTTCTTTATGTCTCATATGTCTTGATTATCATCTTGGTGACTTTACTTCTATCTTTACATTTATTTAAGCAACTAACATGTTCAGAAAATTAAATAAAAAGTAAATTTCCAGTAAGCTATTTACCGAAAAAATACTAGCCTAAGCACTCGTAATTAATACTTGTGAGTTGGGATGTTATTTTTGTTGGCTATAAACCTAGGGTGACATTCCCGTCTATTTTTATTTAGCCAAGTAGAATCTGAAAATGCTTGAGTAAGATCATTTCATATCTTTTCCTCAACATTTATTTGGCGACCATACTGGGGAGATCTTCGATATTTCTCCAGTTAATTTTTATACTCAATTTTCATCGATACATCTTTCTTTTTCTGAAATTGATTCTCTGACTATTTTTCTATTAATGACTGTTACTATTGCGAGGCAGCCCAATCTTGAACCCGATCTCCAAGACCAGACCAACATTGCTTTGAACTTGTTTCATACTATTTTAGACACTGCCAGGACCCGTGCTGAGCTTAACCATTCTTGGTCAACAATTGAACGAGATATTAGTACTCAATAACAATTGGAGGCTAGACGTAGACAACCTAGAAATCAATAGTAACCCTTTTATTTCTTCAAGTTTTGTCCTTTTTTTCATGTCCTTAGATTCTTGTGCTTCTAGAATAAGAAGAGGCTTGTCACCTGAAATCAATCCTATTGCTAAAATAGGAAGAAGAAACATTGTGTTGTCTGTCCAAAAAAATACTCTAAGGAGAACTTTATCTGATTCATCCAGTTCGTCTCTCTTTTCCTCACCTATCATCCATAGGATGACATCTAGTGGAGGCTCTGGTGGGACTGGAAATGCTCCATCTTCTCAATCTCCATCGTCATCAGTGATTGGTAGCTTATATAGCCACCATATCCTTGTCCAATCTACCACAAACCCCACCAAAGTCATCAAAATGTATGGACCTTTTCAATTCAAAGAAGACGCCATGACCACACCATTGCATGTTTCCTCTCCTCTTAACCTAGCACCTCCTACTCGTTCACTTCCATAATTTAAAGAGCACCCACCTAAGTTTTCAGGGAATAACACTTCCAGTACCAATGAACACCTGTTGATGTTTTCTAATTATTTTCATAACATAGGGGCCAACGACAATGATACCTGCATGCGCTTAATTGTCAATTCCTTGGAAGGAAATGTTGGATTACTGAGAGGAGGGGTGAATCAATAATAGAGCAATTATAATCCTTTTTAAACCAAATAATCCAAGTTTTATATCAATTTAGAATTATCATCCAATAATGAGCAATGAACAAATGAACAATCATACACATACACAGTACACCAATGTTTTATGTGGAAACCCAAAGCGGGAGAAAACCACATAATGCTTTTTCTTATATGTCTTGAAGAATTACATTCATTGGAAGCACCAAATTCCTTTGTTTTCCAACTGCATCTAGAAGGAGGCTCCAACCCCCTAGTTTCTTAGGATACAACTTGAGGGAAGCTCCAACTCCCCAATTCTCTGGCTACAACCAGAAGGAGGCTACAACCCCCTATGTTCTTTGGCTACAACCGGAAGGTGGCTACAACCACTTGTCCTTGCCCCATCCAACCACCCTGAAGTAGAAGTAGAATGATTGAACCACTTTCACACTATCACTGCGAGATATACCATTGTAAACTTGTACCAATAAACCTAAACCATGCATAAACCATGCATCAACTTGTACCTTAACCTGCAACTAACTTGTACCATAAACAAGTGCATCAACCATGCACCAACCTATACAAAACAACCTGTAATCAACCTGTACCATAAAAAAGTGTAACCAACCATGTACCAAGTATGTACCAATCACGTGTCAACTACTCATCAACTATGACTCATCAATATGTACCAACATCATCAACTACTTGTATCAACCATGTACACAACATGTACCTTAACCAAAACCCCTCATCAATTTCATCATCCAAATATGATTTGTAACTCTATATTAGACCTAGTGTATATGATCACATACCTGCAAACCTTCCTTAACTTTAACAACAAGAGACTAGCATTTTCATCAAACTTTTCTTTAGTCTCACATGACTAGTTTTGGATTAGTCAACAACCCTAACTTGAAATAATCATAACTTTGTACCTGTGATGAATAATTATATGAAAATGATACACAATTTTCTTTAATGTGTTTTATTCAATTCCTCCAGGTTTCACTACTTGGAACATCTCATGAAATGAGTTATAGCAAAAATGGCATACCTTGCTGAATTCTGGATTATTCTAGAGATCGACCTTATAGAGCATGCCCCACATGGTATATTTGTTGAATCGATCTAAAATTGTTAAAAAGAATACTAAAGAATGTACTATAACCAACACATTTTGTCTTACCAAATTGGGATCTGTTATGAAGAAGTTATGACATTTTTGCTCGAAGCACCTGTTTTAGATTAGTTTTAGGACTAGCCACAAACACTATTTTCCATGGAGTGTAAATCCAAAAATACAAGGACCCACAGGCTGAAATTTTTACCACATATACTTGGATATGTCTCCTCAATGGAATAACAATTTCATGGTCTGAATCATTCTATAAAAAAATTTATTTCCAAAATGGTGAGATGACCTGTAAATAACATACCTTAGAAAGCATCATCAATTTTTTTTATCCTTCCTTGAATTCCGACCTTCTTTTCTTCACCTTCCCCCATAAATTCAGCTTATATATCCTTTGGTTACCTCAGAAACCTATATATATTCAATATTCTCAAGTTTAATCTGAAATGAGAGAACATTTCCTCCTATTTATACTCTCCAAGTAGCTTCCTTAAAAACATATTCTAGGTCACTTTGCCCACTTTCCTTATTTTAGGGTTAACCCACTTCTAATTTATCCATTAAATTTATTATTTAATTAATTCATTTGTATTCGCTTTGAATTATAGTACACTCATCACTTCACTTTATTATTCACCTTCTAAAATCTCTTAAAGCACTTTGACTACTTTGACCTTTTGGGGCTTCTAGATGACATATGAGGGTCCTCCAACTTCGTAAGGCCATAACTCTCAAACCCTGAGGAGTTATGTGAAGTTCCACATGCTACAAGAAATAGAATGACATGTACTATCCATATAGAATAATATTACCTACAAATATATCAAAACACATACCATTATCCATCAAACAAACTTGGGTCCATTACCCAAACCTGGGTTCTCCAACTTCTCACCATGAGGAGTTATGTGACATTCCACATACCACCGGAGATGACATGACAATAAATATCCATCTAGGATAGTTTCATTGACAAATTCTCTGACCTTCATCTCATTATTCCACAAATAATCATGGGTTCTCTAACCATACTTCTAAGATAACTCAATCCACAAAGTGTCTTCCCGTGAGGGATTTCACCATAAGGGGACCACTTTGTAGTTCATCCATTTCTACTTATTATCAACCATGAAAAGAAAATAATGAATCATCTTTACATCAAACAAACTTGGGTCCATTACCCAAACCTTTGTGCTATCAGGATTTCTTCAAGGGTTGACATCAATGACAACCAACCTTAATCAACAATCTCTTCCTTTGGCATTGCTGGAAACAATCTGATGCAAAACTAAAATTATGTCATGCAATACTGAAGTCATATCACTCATTCTCCCCCTAGAAACATGCCTCTATCTTCTTCATCTCTGTGACCATTTCTCCCCCTGGAACCATGCCTCTATCCTATGCATCTGATGAATCTCTCCCCCTTTGTCATCAATGGAAAAGGTATCTTTCCATTCGTGGTTGCTCCCCCTGATTGAACCTCTTTATGGTGCTTCCTCGTGTACATCTAAGGCATATAATATAAGCATTCAAAAACATTCATTTTGGAGTAGAAATAAATCCGAGTCTCTGGTGAAGATACTCAAAGGCTTCCCGTGGAAGTGGTTTTGTAAAAATGTCTGCGACTTGTTCTTTTGTGCCCACATACTCAACTCTGATGTTCTTTTCTACAACTTGTTCCCGTAGAAAGTGATACTTGATTGGAATGTGATTTGTCTTGGAGTGCATGAATGGGTTATTTTAGATACTGATGCCGCTTGTATTATCACAATATATTGGAATGGGCTCATCATACTGAACTTGTATATCTGTCAAAGTTTGTTTCATCCAAAGAACCTGTGTACAACATGTTGTTGCTGCAATATACTTTGCCTCGGTTGTAGATAGAGATACTGATGATTATTTCTTACTTATCCATGATACTAAACACTCACCCAAGTAGAATGCTTCTCCACTGGTGCTTCGTTGGTCATCAATACAACCTACCCAATATGCATCTGTGTAGGCAATAAGAGATAGATCCTTTCCTTTTGGATACCATAATCTAAAATCTTTTGTTCCTTTGAGATATCTGAAAATTCTCTTCACTGCTAATACATGTGATTCCTTTGGTGCTGCTTGAAATCGTGCCACATGTCCAACTTCCTGCATTACATATGGTCTAGATGTTGTCACATATAGCAGTATTCCAATCATTGACTTGTATTGCCTCTGATTTGTAGACTTTGAATCATCATCTTTGCTTAACTTGCAACTGGTTTGCACTCTTCCATTACGAACCTCTTTAACATTTCTCTGATATACTTGGTTTGAGAAATAAAAATTCCTTGGTTGCTTTGACGTATCTAAAGTCCCAGAAATAAGGATAGTTCTCCAAGTAATGAAATTTCAAATACATTCTGCATATCCTTTGCAAATTTTTGGTTTAACCTGTCATCATCACTACCGAAAATAATATCATCAACATAAACTTCAATTAATAAAATATTACCTTGACTTACCTTGATGTAGAGGTTGTTTTCTACACTTCCTTTTCTCAACCCTACATGTTGTAGATATTTATCCAGTCTAGAGTACAATCCTCTAGGAGCCTGTTTTAGACCATACAAGGCCTTCTTTAATTTGCACACATAGTTTGCATTCTATGACAACTGAAATCCTTCTGGTTGTTCAATGTAGACCTCTTTTTTAAGTTCCCCATTTAGAAAAGATGATTTTATGTCCATCTAATACACTTTAATATTTTTGGAGCATGCATAAGCTGAAAGAAAACAGATTGCTTCCATTCTGGCAACTGGGGAAAATGTCTCTTCAAAGTTGATTCCTTCAATATGTGCATATCCTTTACATACCAATCTAGCTTTTCTCCTTTTAACTTGTCCATATTCATTCAATTTATTCTTTAAAACCCATTTTGTGCCGATCACATTCTTATTCTTTGGTCTTGGAACCAATTCCCAAGTGTCATTTTTCTCTATTTGATCCAATTCTTCATCCATGACCTTATTCCAAAATTCATCCTTGCTGGATTCTTCAAAAAAGTTTGGTTCAATTGTAGATAAGAGTATTAGGTGTGTTTATTCTGGTGAACAGATTCTTCTTCTAGTCTCAACTCCTGCATATTTGTTTCCAATAATCTGATTTAAAGGATGATTCTTCTATACTCGTCTGCTAGGTGTCTTTGGAGACACTTGTTGAACTTTCTCTTATGCTTCTATTGGATTCTATTCATCTTCCTCTTCTACTTATTTTTCATCTTTTGCTTCCTTTTCGAAAGGTTGTTCCATTGATTCATTTTCTTCTTCCTTTGATTCTGGTATGCATGTTTCATTAATTGTTACATTGATGCTTTCCACAACTTTGTTCAATCTTAGATTGTAACACTTGTATGCTTTCCTTGTACTTGAGTAACCAACAAGTACTCCTTTGTCCACATGAGAGTCAAACTTTCCCATTCTTCCATCTTCTCTTTTGATGTAGCATTTTCTTCCAAAAACTCTAATGTGCTTCACATTTGATAGTCTTCCTTTCCATAGACCGTAGGGAGTTTTTTCAGTGTTGTTTCTGAGAATTACTTTGTTGTGAATGTGAACTGTTGTATGCACTTCCTGTGTCCAAAATATATCTGTCAATTTGGAATCCATTAACATTGTTCGATCCATTTCCTGTACTGTCTTGTTCTTTCTTTCAACAACTCCATTCTATTGAGGTGTCCTAGAAATGGAGAATTGCCTTTTTATTCCATGACTGCTGCAGTAGTCCATAAATTCCTTTGAAGTGAACTCTCCTCCATTATTATATCCCAAGCATTTGATTTTTGAATCCATTTCATTTTCAACCATTTCCTTGTAGATATTAAAGTTTTCAAAAGATTATGACTTGTTCTTGAGAAAGAAAATTGCAATCATTCTTGTATAATCATCAATTAATAACATAAAATATTTCTCACCTTTTAAACCCTTTGTTGTAGTTGGTCCAACTAGATCAATGTGCACAATTTCCAGTGGTGTTGTCATTGAATATTCCTTTGATTTGAACCTGGTCTTTGTTTTCTTTCCTTGTTGACAATGCTTACATAAAGTGTTGGTTGGTTTTGTGATCTGGGGCATTTCTATGACTTCTTCTCTTTTGTTGACATTGACAAGGTTATCAAAATGTATGTAACCCATTCTTTTGTGCCATAGCCAACTTTGATCTTTCTTTCATAGACAACACTTTTCATTTCCAATTTCAATTAACACATATATGTTGCTTAAAGTTCTTGCAGCTATAGAAATCAATTTTCCTGAACCTTCTTTTCTTATCTTGCACTTTTATGAATCAAAAGTAACTTATGACCTTGGTCACACATTTGACTCACACTTAGAATATTATGTTTTATATATTGTACTAGTAGAAAATTTTCTGCCTTTGTATTCTTGTTCCCAATTCTGACTGTGCCTTTTCAAATGATTTTAGTTGAATCATCATTTCCAAAGGAGACTGATCCATCTCTTTCCTTTCTTAATGTAAGAAACCTATCTCTATCACCTGTCAGGTGTTTTGAATAGCCACTGTCAACGTACCAACCATGTTTCTTCTGCTTAGCTTGTAGAGAGAGTGTGCATTCTTCATTTCTATACTGATTATGCTTTGTTATCCATGTCCTTTTTTGAGGTTCCTGTCTGTGACTGTTGTTATTCTGTTGCATTTCTCTAGAAGGGACTGCCATTTTTCAATATTTGGCAATGTGTCCAAAGTTGTTACATTTGTAACATTCCACTTCAGAGCTCAAATATTCAAACACGTTGTAACTTCTTATTTGTGTTTCACTAGGCCTTCTTGGATACCCCTTTTGTGTATGACTTTCAAAGTTGTTTATGTTCCTGTTGTTAGCTCTGCAATTCACAAATTTATGTCCAAAATTATTACATGCATACCATAAACCAAAAAATATAGTTTGATACCTAGGAGTTGTAGATCTTCTGAAAGGAGGTGCTCTTATGAATCCTTCTTATTCTTGAGGCCTATTTGTCTGTTGTTGATTATGAAATATGAATCTTCTCGTTGGAGAAGTGTCCCTGTAATTGATACAGACCCCTTCTCCTCATGGGGTTCTACTGACCTCCCGATCTAGGATATTTATAAATGTAGAGTCAAATTGAATCCTCGGGTTCTCTTTGAACCCAAATCAAATATACACAGGTCCTCTTTTCCTTCTGTGTGTAGGTCTGTCACACTCCCAGGCTAATTTCTGCGTGCTCCCAAAACACTAGTTCAAGCATAGGCCCCTCCTTCATACAACCCTGGGTTGTGTCCTTGTGCTAATGCGCGATTGCAGGCATGGGAAAGAGTGGTTTCAAACCAACCCGCTTTTCACCCCACAATCCTTCTCGTGCTGCCACGTATCCATTTACGAATATTGTGGTTCCAATTGCGGCATGCTCTGGAATAATTATCCTTCGTGCAAGTTCTGGCCCCACAATCCTTCCCATCCATCGATCTTCGGTCTCTTGGCGCTTCCTCATGATCAACAAATGCTATCAAATCTCCTTTCCTACCATCTACGCATGATCTCATATCACCTTGATCTTTCGCCACGTAAATCCCCTCTAGATCAATGCCTGTCGTTGATTTCTACTTTCAGGGTTCGGGAGTTTCAACTTTCAAACTTCTCTCACCTATATATGAAAATCTCCTAGAGTGGAAGATCTGCTATTATTTGGCTCCTTGAATCTACGGTGAGGATCTCCTCCGTGATTCCGGCCTTCGGGAATCTCAATTCTCAACCTCCACAAGCTCATTTTGCTAATCTCCTTCTTCACATGTGACCTTGGAAGACGTCCTCACATGACCTTGTGACTTCTGTTAAAGCTCATGCACATTCAATCCCCAAAATGTTGTGGGACTGTGGATCTCCCGATATTGAAGGTACCTCTAGATTGATGGTTTAAATATTCCCTCTCCAAATCTACGGACCAGATCTCTTCGTGATTCCAGAATTCGAGTGTTTGAAATCTCAAACCTCATTTTCCTATGTACTTCAATCTCCCGGAGTTAACGATCTGCTGGCACCTGTCTTTCTAAATCAACGACCCTTCTTCTACCTCATATGTTTGGCCTTTCAACTCAGATCTACGGTCCTACGACCTCCTTCTCGATCAATGGTAGAAATCCTCCTTCGAGTCTTCGAACCTTTCCTCCTCCACTTTTCTCCAGATTTCTATATCTGATGCCGTGTGTCCACCTTCTCATCGACGACTCTTGTCATTTCTGGGACTTATACCTTCGACGATTTCAAATCTCAACAACCACAAACCTCCAGAGTGAATCCTTCCAGAGTGTCAGATCTCTTGACACCTGTCCTCCCTTGATCCAATGGTTGTTCAATGGCTATCTAATGGAGTGAATCTCCATCCTCCATGCGTCCCTTCGCATATCAATGAACCGCGTTCTTCCTTTGGGATGAATGACCCTTAATCAATTCGGCCTTCGACACTTTGAAACTTTCCAAGACTTCTTTCCATAAAATCCCTGGAGTGAAATCCTCCGAAGTCCATGATCTTGTGACACCTTTCCTCTTCCATATTGACGACTATCGTTCTCTTCGACTGTTCGAGCTTCGATGATGTCAAACCTTTCTTCTTTTCATTCTCCCAGAGTGTTTTCACCCAGAGTTCATGATCTCTCACCATGCGTCCTTTATGGATCTAACAGTCCATATTCTCTTTGGCTCTTTAGGATTTGGCGATCTCAGTTCTCAACTGAACCCCTACTACAACTTACCCGGAGCTCATGATCTGTTGACAAGTGTCCCTCTACAGATCGATGTCTCTCGGCTCTTTGACTCTTCGGGCTTTGGGTGCTTCAACCTTTTGTGCGCTCATTCCTCCTGGAGCATCTTCACCCAAAACTCATGATCTCTTGATGTGTATTTCCCCTTTGATATGATGGCCTCTATCCACATCGGGTCTTCAATGTTTAGGATTTTCAACTCATGTGCACTCGGTTCTCTCAGAGTACTTTCACCTGAAAACTCAGATCTTGTGCCACGTGTTGACTTTGATGATGGAAAGTCCCTAATCGCTTGGGGACTTTGGGAATTTGACAAGTCTGATCTCTTGTGTTTACATAACGTTAAGGCTCACACACTTCCATCTAGATCCAACGTCTGTTGACCCTCTATGCTCAGATCTAATGGATGGGATCTGTTCTCTTCTCTTGTGCTATCCTTGTTCTCTAGGCACTGATCCAATGGACTAGGCTTCTCCTTACAACCAATCCAATGGTTACTGTTGCTCCTCCTCTTGAGATTTATACTTCTCCCAATTTGGAATATTTCAAGAGTGTTCAAATCTCTCGGCCTTTGAAATTTCTCCTGCTAACCCGACTATCTTAGGTCTCTCTTACACTTATGAGAGCATTATCTCTTCTGATATTTAGGACTTAGAATAAGTCTATCACCCACACACTCCTTGCGTTATTCCTTCTAATCTTGATCTCCTTTAAAATTTCGATCTCCCATGCACTCCTTTCATTTCTGGGATTTCTTCAAACTCAGATCTGAAGGATTTCTTGAAAAGAAATTATTTTCTCCCTCCTGGCATTCTCCTTGCTCGATGCACAACTTGTAGAGCTCTTCCTTACAGAGTGTTCAATAACTCTGTCTCTTTGTTCCTTCTCTGCACAGATTCCTCCTCTAAGGTATTCAGTAACCTTGAGGTTCCTCCTTGAGTTCTTATCACTCTGATGCGCCCTCCTGGCACGTTCTTTCCTGACTCCACAGAGTTTAGATGTGCATTCCTTGCACTGGCTACAAAACTTCAAATGTTATGTTGTGCACTCCTTGCACAGCCTAAAGAACACAAAATGATACTTCAAACTCAAACAAAGATAAAGAAATTTATCTTTCGACTACATATGAATCCTATCATACATCTACAACACATTAACACACAGATAACATTCACAGAATAAAGATAATTCATAAACACGTCGTGTGCAGGAAAAACAATTTTTCTTCGTATTAAGATGAATGTCTGTTTACAAATGTGTACATAGATTAGACTATGATAGAGTCTCAGTTATTTCTCCTATTCTAACTCTATCCTAAGTTATTCTTCTTATAATACCTCTCTACCCCGAGATCTCTCTCTCAAGTCTCCCGATTACAAAGCGAGGGCTCTACAAGCTTATCCTCACCACCACCTTAGTGCTATCACTGTCTCAGTTACAACACCATAATCCTACATCTCATTGCATAAATGAACATCCAGACCTAACTACGATCTAGACCTGCTACAAGAAACCATTTAAGGAAACCCTAAACACTACTTGTACAAAGGCATGGCCTGGCATTTATCATCCTTACAACACACAAAAATCCATATAGGATTTTATTCAAAATTTAAAAATAAAATGGGAGGGTCAATGCCTATCCCTTTCTCCATTGCGTGTCAGTGTGCTGGTGTGTTGGATTATTTGCTGAGGTGGAGTGATGCTACTGCATCATACTCCACTGCAAGAAAAAACATGAGCTCCTGCTCATGAGCTCCTCTTCTCTAGTGTTGAAATCCTTCTGGATCCCAAACTCTTTTCTAGAGCTATCCTCTTGCTCCTCTTCTTTGTTGATGTTGTTGTTGCTGCTTCTTCTACTCATTATTCCCTATTGTTGTTGTAGGTTCTTTTTTTTTCATATTTCCTTTGCTGACTGCTTCTTGCGCTAACTTCAACATTAGCTTCTTGATCTCTTCTATCACCCTGTCCAGTTGCTCCAGTGGTTGGCTCTTCTTATGCAGTCTTCTCGGCTGCAACTCTTCCTTATCAATGGGTGGATTGACTTGATCTCCCATGTTGTATTTACCTCCTATTGTGGCACTAATTTTACACTATGTCGTAGACTCCAGTTCCATAGTTTCATCATTGAGCTGCTGCTTAGCTTCCTCCTCTGATAGATTGGCTTCTGCCAACTCCTCTTGCATTGGTTCAAGTCCAACTTCTTCCAGCTGCTCCTATGGCTGGTATGCTCCTCCATCTGTCTCCAATATGATCTAATGGATGTTATGGCTTTGCACCATTAACCTTCTCTCTAGGGCTTCCAATTCTGCATACAGATCAACAAGGTCTATGATGTCTGTTTCTCTTTCTGTTGCAGGCTCCAGTGCTGCAGTCATCTCCATTTCATCTTCTTGGATGAAAATTTTGAGCCATTCTTCTAAATTCTCTTCTCCTTCTACTGGGGTAGACATCAATGTCTGCTCCATTTCTTCCTCTTCTCCTTGGGAAACTTTTGATATCTGCTCCATCATCATGACAGTCACTGCTAGCTGTCCTTCTCCTGCTGTTGCATTTTCATCATGTGCATTGTCCTTCACTTGGTTGTTTGGTAGGAATTCTTTGAGCCCTCCAATGATCAAAATACTCTTCTGATCCTCCTCCTGGATGGTGAGAGTATTTAACTTCTCATCATATTTATTCACATGGTTTGCAAATCCACATGAATCTTTATCCATCAACACTCCTAGTTGACATGAACTCTCAACAGAGTCTATGAGACTCTCAGGCAGTCTCATCTCTTTCCCCCTACCCACCTGACAATTTGGGACTTCTCTTCTGACCACCTGACAATCTATGATATCAACTGATCCCATCTCATTTCCCTCCTAGAAATTTGAACTTTCGACATTTCTCCTTTGGCAGTACATGAAACCTTGTACTGATCTCTTTCTATTTCCCTCCTGGCAACTTGAAAGTCCATTTCTTCCCACTTGGTAGTTTCTGAGATCCTCTGCTAATCTCATATCATTACCCACTTGGAAATATGAATTTACACTGCTTTCCTCCTGACAGTCTATGAGATCCTCCAATGATCTCATTTCATTGCCCAATTGGCAATATGAAAATCCATCTCTTCTCTCCTAACAATTTATGAGGTATTTATCTGATCTCACCTCCTCCTCACCATTGAGTTTCCTTCTAGCTTCTGGCTCACATATGTGAACCACTTCCTCTTCATCTCTGAGGCTTTCAACATACCTCATACACCTCTTTAAAATTTGGTGTTGTCCTCTGGTCAACAATCTCTTGACTGGCCACTTCACCTTCTTCTTCATGGGCCACTCATATACCTAATGCACTTTAGAATTTTGCTGCATTTTCAATGTTAGTTGCTCCATCCTTTCTCTTATCTCATTGAGATCTAGATCCATCTATGGATTTCTTTTCTTCTTGTGGCCTTCTCTTCGACCATGCTCAAGGCATTCGGTAGCCATTTCCACCTTCTACCTGCCTTCCTGGAAAGCCTATGGATTACTCTGCACCCAAGAGGATCTCCATCTTCTCTTACATCTCACCTAGCTATTTAAATTTTTGTTGTTGCGCTAGTGCAACAACCTCCTCACAGAGCATCAGTACCCTGCTTCCTTCACCTGCTGACTACATGAAAATTCATGTTTTTGATACCACCTGATGTTATCAGGTCATCTCCTTTAATCGTCTCTCCTTTGTCTATTGTCTGCAAAAAAAATTCGGCCTTATGATACCACTTGATGTCATCAGATTACCTCCTTTGCCTACAATAATCAATTTTTTGCTTTGATACCACCTAATGGTGTGAATCAAAGTATATCCTTTCTCTGCTCTCCACTACATAAATAAACAATCTGTGCTCTGATACCACCTGATGCAGCACCCCTTTCCTCCTGGGGTTTTTTTGACCTCCCAGTCTAGGATCTTTCTAACTATAGAGTCGAATCGACTCCTCAGGTTCCTCTTTGAACCCAAATCAAATATACACAGGTCCCCTTTTCCTTATATGTGCAGGTCTTTTAGACCCATGGGCTAATTTATGTGCACTCCCAAAAAACTAGTTCAAGCGTAAGATCCTCCTTCATACGACCTTGGGTCGTGTCCTTGTTCTAATGTACGATTGCAGGCATGGACAAGAGTGGTTTCAAAACAACTTGCTTTTCGCACCACAATCCTTCTCGTGCTTCCACATATTCATTTATGAATACCATGGTTCCAATTACGACCCACTCTGGAATAATTATCCTCCACGCAAGTTATGGCCCCACAATCCTTCCCGTCTGTCGATATCTGGTCTCTCGGCACTTCCTCGCGATCAACGACTGCTATCGAATCTCCTTTCCTTCCATCTACACACGATCTCAAATCACCATGATTTTCCGCCACATAACTCCCCTCTAGATCAATGAATTTCATTGATTTCACCTTTCAGGCTTTGGGAGTTTTGACTTTCAAACTTATCTCACCTTTATATGAAAATCTCCTAGAGTGGAAGATCTACTGCCATCTAGCACCTTGAATCTATGGCCAAGATCTCCTCTGTGAGTCTGGTCTTCAGGAATCTCGATTCTCAACCTCCACAAGATCCATTTGATAATCTCCTTCTTTACATGTGACCTTGGATGACGTCCTCACATGACCTTGTGACTTCTGTTAAATATCACACACCTTCAATCCCAAAAATGCAGTGGGACCATTGATCTCCTGATCTTGACAGTACCTCTGGATTGACGGTTCAGATCTGCCCTCTCCAAATCTACAAAACATATCTCTTCGCGATTTCGGACTTCAGGTGTTTGAAATATCAAACCTCACTTTCCTCCATACTTCAGCCTCCCGAGTTAACGATCTGCTGGCACCTGTCCCGCTGAATCAATGACCCTGTTTCTACCTCGGATGTTTGGCCTTTCAACTCATATCTACGGTCCTGCGACCTCCTTCTCGATCAATGGTCAAGATCCTCCTTTGGGTCTTTAGACCTTTCCTCCTCCTCTTTTCTGCGGAGTTCTAGATATGATGCCATGTGTCCACCTTCGCATCGACGACTCTCATTTTTTCCAGGACTTCGTCCTTAGATGATTTCAAATCTCAACAACCACAAACCTTCAGAGTGACTCCTTCTGGACTGTCAAATATCTTGACACCTATCCTCCCTTGATCTAACGACTATTCAATGGATATCTAACGGAGTGACTCTTCGTCCTCCATGTGTCCCTTCACAGATCAATGACCCACGTTCTTCCTTTGAGATCAATGACCCTTAATCATTTCAGCCTTCGGCTCTTCGGAAATTTCCAAGACTTCTTTCCATAAAAACCTCGGAGTGAAATCCTCTGAAGTCCACAATCTAGTGACACTTGTCCTCTTCTAGATCAACGACTATCATTTTCTTCGGTTGTTTGGGCTTTGGAAATGTCAAACCTTTCTCCTTCGCATTCTCTCGGAGTGTTTTCACTTGGAGTTCACTATCTCTCACCATGCGTCCTTTTTGGATCTAACAGTCCATCTTCTCTTTATCTCTTTGAGCTTTGATGATCTCAGTTCTCAACTGAACTCCTAATACAACTTACTCAGAGCTCGTGATCTGTTGACAAGTTTCCCTCTATAGATCGACGACTCTCGACTCTTCAGCTCTTCAGGCTTCGGGTGCTTCAACCTTCTGCGCGCTTGTTTCTCCAGAAGCGTCTTCACCCGAAACTCACGATCTCTTGATGTGTGTCTCCCCTTTTATCTGACAGCCTCTATTCGCTTCAGGTCTTCAGGGTTAAGTATTTTCAACTCCTGTGCACTCAGTTCTCCCAGAGTACTTTCACTCGAAAACTCAGATCTTGCACCACCTATTACCTTTGATGATGGACGGTCCCTACTCGCTTCGGGACTTCAGGACTTTGACAAGTCTGATATCCTGCGTGTACACAATGTTAAGGCTCGTTCACTTTTGTTTGGATCCAATGGTTGTTGACTCTCTATGCTCAGATCCAATGGATGGGATCTATTCTCTTATCCTGCTCTATCCTTGTTCTCTAGGCACTGATCCAACGGATCAGGCTTCTCCTTACAACCAATATGATGGTTACTGTTTCTCCTCATCCCAATATTTAGACTTCTCCTAACTTGGAATATTTTGAGAGTGTTCAAAGCTCTTGGCCTTTGAACTTTTTCTTGAGAACCCGACTATCTTGGATCTCTCTTACGCTTCTGAGAGTGTTATCTCTTCTGAGCTTTAGGACTTAGAATAAGTCCGTCACCTAGACACTCCTTGTGTTATTCCTTCTGAGCTTGATCTCCTCAAATATTTCAATCTCCCACGCACTCCTTGCATTTTTGGGATTTCGTCAAACTCAGATCCGAAGGATTTCTTGAAAATAAATTCTTCTCACCCTCCTAGCATTCTTATTGCTCTATGCACACCTTGCAGAGCTCTTCCTTACAAAGTGTTCAATAACTTTGTCTCTTTGTTCCTTCTCTCCATAGATTCCTCCTCTAAGGTATTTAGTAACCTTGAATTTCCTCCTTGAGTTCTTATCACTCTGATGCACCCTCCTAGCACGTTCTTTCCTGAATCCACAGAGTTCAGATGTGCATTCCTTGCACTGGATACATAACTTCAAATGTTATTTTGTGCACTCCTTGCATAGCCTAAAGAACAAAGAATAATACTTCAAACTCAAACACAGATAAATAAACTTATCTTCTGACTGTAGATGAAACCTATCATACATCTACAACACATTAACACGCATATAACATTCACAGAATACATATAATTCATAAACACGTCAGGTGTAGGAAAAACTACTTTTCTTTGTATTAAGATGAATGTCTGTTTACAAATGTGTACATAGACTAGACTATGACAAAGTCTCAGTTATTTCTCCTATTCTAACTTTATCCTGAGTTATGCTTCTTCTAAGACCTCTCTACCCTGATATCTCTCTCTCAAGTATCCTTATTACAAAGTGAGGGATCTACGAGCTTATCCTCACCATCGCCTTAGTGCTATCATTGTCTCAGTTATGACACCATACTCCTACGGCTCATTCCATAAATGAACGTCCAAACCTGAATATGATATGGACCTACTACATGAAACCATTTAAGGAAACCCTAATCACTACCTATACAAAGGCATGGCCTGACATTTATCATCCTTACAACACACAAAAATCCGTATAGGATTATATTCAAAATTTAAAAATAAAATGGGAGGGTCGATGCCTCTCCCTTTCTCCATTGTGTGTCTGTGTCCTGGCTCATCTATTGAGGTGGAGCGATGCTCCTACATCAATAATCTTCCTTGTATATCTTTGTATCCCCTTTGATTGTTTTTGCATAGCTTTTTGGATATATTTCTTGCTTTGTTGTTTTGAAGCTTGATCCCTTTTATGTCCGATTGTATCCAAGTCCGGACTTGCCAATATGAGATTTTTGACTGTTGATAATGTCATCCAAAATTTTTGAGCCATTCTACATATTTTTCTTTTGAATATCCTTTCTTAATGAGACATTCTCTACTTCCAAATTTCCAATGATCTTGTCCTTTTCTTCTAGTTGTTCTTTGAGTGATTCTTCAGTTATTTTATCTTCTTCTATTTAAACCTTAAAATTTGTGATCATTTGTTCTAGTTCTTGAGTGTCTTATTTCTTTTCTAGTTCCTCTTGTATTTTCTTGTATTTCTTCTTTTCTCTTCTGATAACTTCTATGGCACACATCAATTCTTCTCGGTAGTCAACTTCTGCCTCTTCAATTTCTTCATATTCTTCTTCTTCTTCTTCATATTCTTCTTCGAAGTCTTCTTTATCAGAGTCTTCTACTACCATGAATATAACTCTTCCCGTCTCACTATCACTAACTTCATCTTCATCTGATGATGAGATGTCTTCTTTGGTGCATAAGCTTTTCTTGAAAACTTTCTTTGTAGTTATTTTGCCTTTATATGTTTGTTTGCCTTTTGAGTAACCTTCATCATTTCTCTTTTTCTTATGAGGAAATTTGTTAGCAAAATGACCAATTCCATCACAATTAAAACAAATTAAAGGAATCTTACCTCTATACCTACTGTCGGTTCCCTTGTTCAATCTTTTGACGAAGTTGGCCACTTCTTCATCATCTTCTGAGACGTCATTGTTGCTGCTATGTTCTTCTTATTGCTTTTCCTTTTTCTTTGATCTTTTGGATGATTTGAAAGCTGCTTCTTTTACATCTAGATTTTCTTTTTCAGTTCTCATTTCATATGCTGTGAAGATTCCATGCAATTTGTCCATGCCTATTGAGTTTAGATCTGATATTTCTTCTAGTGCTGATATCTTAGGGTCAAATATCATAGGAAGAGATCTTAGTACCTTTTGAACAATTATAGATTCTTCGATTTCTTCTCCCAATCTTATGATTGCATTCACTGTTTCATTGACTCGTAAGAAGTAGGCTGCAATATTCTCATCTTCCTTCATCTTTAGTTGTTCGAACTGACCTCTGTAAGTTTGAAGCTTTGCTGCTTTGACTTTTGAATCTCCTTCATAAATATTTCAAATCTTGTCCCAAATCTCTTTAGTGGATTTACAATGTGAAACTTTGGTGAATACTGTTTCACTGAGACCATTCAGAAGTGAATTTGTGGCTTTGGAATTATTCTAACCGAGTTTCATTGCTTTGTAATTTGTTGGTGGAACTGTTGGTGTTGTGTATCCATCTACAATTGATTTCCAAATTTCAAATCCATGTGCCTGTATAAATGTCTTCATTCTTATGCTCCAAAAAGCATACTTCTGTCCATCAAACTGTGGTATTCCATTTTTATACAAGTTGTTTCTCTCCATGATCTACCTTTCAGTGGTTAAACTGATTTCTGAAGGAACCTTCTCTGATACCAATTGTTGGATTACTGAGAGGGGGGGTGAATCAGTAATAGAGAAATTGTAATCCTTTTTAAACTAAATAATACAAGTGTTATATCAATGTAGAATTATCATTAAATAATGAGCAATGAAAAAATGAACAATCATACACATACATAGTACACCAGTGTATTATGTACACTGGTGTACACAGTACATTGGTGTCTCGCCGATAGAATTTTCCTCAGTTACTTTTATACTTTTTCAGGCTAAGGAGACTAAACTCAAAAAAAGGTTTTGAGTCCATAATTAAGCTCTTTTCAGAATCCTTAAAATTGAAAAGATGGCTGAGTGATCTTGTCTTTGTCACACTCGTTAAAATATTTTTGAAAAGATGTCTTTTCGATGCAATTTTAACCCTTTTTCGAGCCGATTGGACTAATTGAAAAAAAAGCACTCCCTGGAGTCTTCTTTTTTCATTTTTTTTAGACTCTAAACGTAAAAAAACCACAAAGCTTACCTTATCTGGGCTCGTAAAAATTTACATGGAAGGGGTCCTATTGTGTCATGCTTAATTGCATTACGAGTCTCATATTTGTGTCTTTGGCCTAATGTCGACTACATGTTACTATAAATTGAACCTTTAAATAATTCCTTATATGTAAGCCTTGCAATACTTTTTCCCTCTGAGATCTGACACCTTGACCCATGGAGAGATTTTTCCCCGAGTGTCCTTATCCTGCTCATGTCTCCTTGCCTTGAGCATCAGTATGTTCCATGCGATTGGAACCAATTTTCTTGCTCGCGACACTCGTTCCTTCTTTGTAATGTAGAATTATTTTATTCTTTTTCAAGATCATTAAAAAATTGAAAAAGAAAAAAAGCAAAATATTCCAAAAAGAGGGGACTGGAAATATACATTTTTTTTTGGAAACAAATATAGTCTCCCTTGGACAAAGCAAATCCCTTCATTTGTTCTTCAAGCATTGGGATATAGTATGACCTTAGGAAGTTGTTCTCACTACATAGAGTTGTGTCCTCCTCTGTTTGGTTACTCTTCCAAACATATGGAGAGTTTGTGGTGCATCACTGACTTATGTCAATGTTACATTGCTTGAGTCTGATCATCTTTCGTGATTTTTTCCAGGGAAGTTTTATCCAAATTGATTCATCCTTTCTATAGTTTTTCTTTTGAATTTCATGAGTCAACCATCCTAAGAGTCCAATCAAGTCCAGATTCAAAATCAACGAAGTTCTCTACCTAATCATCGAGATCCTCCAATATTTTCCCAACGACTTGTTGAAGACCTCAGAGTAGTGAGTCTTACACTCCCATTGTAATCCTACTAAGTTTTGAAGATATTGAATTTGTTTCTCGAGCTATGAATTCTTCATCTCCAGCCGCAGGCGTCACTAGCTTCTTGAATATGCATATTGTACTTGTATATCTTTGACTGATTTTGAGATGTAGATCCGTTGTATATTGCTCACGAATACACTTTATATATTTATATGACATGTATATATAGTGTACTTGATTGTAAGCCATTATTAGTTCATCCCAAGCATGGGTATGCCCACCTTAGAGAGATAATTGTTGTTTTACAGATGGAACCTCCCGAACTCTGGTCCCGGGCTCACTTGACTTCGTTCATTCTCACTAGTAAAAGATATTGTAATGTATTTCATCCATAAGATTCTCTTCTGACCTCATACATTAGGGGGAATCTGTTATAGCCCTAAAATTCCCTACGTATGCATGCATGGAATTGTCCTTTCTACTTGCAAAAATTGCCAAATCACTGTTGAGGAACTCTATTTAAAAAAACCATTTTTTGGAGCATGTACGCGCCCTGCTGCACTAATTTCTGCATACATACAATTTTTTCATGCTATATATCCCATGTACATATGCTAGATACATAATAAACAACCCGACTTTACCTTCAAAAGTTGCAAAAAATAAAAAGTTGCAAGGAATTCGACAGAATTAATGGGCTATTAGGGGTTTCCCTACCATTTCACCTGCTATAGCCTTCCCCAAACCAAATAACTATCCTTTTTTCATATAAAAGGAGGTATTGGGGTATCATTCTAGAAGGAATCATTAGAACTATGAAACTCTTCCCAAATCCATTTCCTTCCTTGCCCAAGTATTTGTAGCCTTTTTTGAGTTATTGCCTCAACATTCCCTCTATAGCCCTTTTCTCCCATACAATCCCTTCCCTTCCCTTGAAGTGATCAATTGATTGTGAGAGAAGGCATTTGGAAGGTGCACTTGGAGCATTTTTAAGAGGAGCCTAGACCAGGTTCATGGAGCGTCGGCCTGCAAAGGTTGTAATTTCCAGTCTTTGAATATTGAATAAAATAATCTTTTTCCCTGTCCCAAATGATATATTTATGTCTTTTATTTGGTTTATGCATAATGAGTTATATCTAATCCTAATTTATGAATAGAGATAGAATATTCGTAGCATTTTTTGCCTAAGCATTGATGTAGGTCAGCTTTGGGAGGAGACGAACATCCAAGGAAGCAACAAAGCTTGAGGAGGTTAGCATCGAACATTTGGACCAAAGGTAATGCTTTTGACTTACTCTTCTATCATTTCCTGTTCATATGTGTGGAATGTTTGGTTTAGTGTAGGAATTAGATAGTCTTTTAAGGGAGTTCATAGCTCTGTCTATACTTAGAACCCTGGTATAGTTATATGGGGATTTTACTGCTAGCACTCATGTTTTCTTGGTTTTAGAGATCCTCCTGGATCAAACCTCCCTACAAAAAGAAACTTTTGGTCCACCAAAATTCTACATACATGGTTTGACTTGTCTCTCTGGTTTGTACACTTTCAAAAGCATAAAAACACTATGTTTCATATAAGTGATGTTATAATAGGTCATCACTTGTACAATTTTCCCTTCTAGGGGTCTCATACACAACATGTGAGTTTTACAACAATGGAAATAAACAACTTTGGAGATGTGTTACCCATTTCTTACCAAACTCAACTAATGGATTCTTCTTTTTGGGTTGCTCCTCTTGGGTTGATGGAGATTGAATAACTCTTTCATGTGCTACCTATTTCTTTATAGGTGTGTGCATAAATTTATTTCCCTAATTTAGACGAAGTTGTGGATGAATTTCCAACATTTTTCAATCCAATGACCACTCATATTACAATGAGTGCAATAATTATTGGACCACAAGTCCTTCTCACCATGCTCCACATTCAATCTTGGAGAGTGGTCTTTACATGTTGTCTCCTTCCTAGTAGACATTACCTTCCTATACAAGGACTTTCTGTTCCAACATTTGGAAACACAATGGTTATGTAATATGAAAAACGTACATGGATACTTATACCATAAAATATTTCCATTTTTCTTATAGTGAAAGAATACATTGGAATAATCTAGTCTATTATACCTTTCATGGTGGTTCTTGTTGAAAATTTTCCAAGAGAATGAACTATATTCACTCCTTCGGGATGGTCACCTCTCATTCGAGATGCCTTGCATTATTTTTCACTCTCATGAAGTGATGTGCCTTTTCTTTGTATAAGGTATTTCTGTAATGGATTAGAGTCTTCTCTTGAAGCATTTCTTGCTTCAATGACCTTGGAGAATTATTCAATTTCTCCTTTTCCATATCCAAAACATGCATAGCGAGGTATTTTGAAAACCTCTATGGGATTAGTCATTCCTTGGCCATTAATTCCAAGACCCTTTCCATCATAACCCATCTTTCTTAGCATCTTAAAACCAATACCATGAGTATGCTTCTCAAATTCACCCAAAGAGGCATCTACCTTTTTATGGGAAGAAAGAGAAAATGATGACTCAATTACATTGCATAACTCAGTGATAGATTATGAATATATGGTAGAAGATGTTCTTCTTAGCATGGTAGAATCTTCTTCATCCTCCACTCTTTCGGCTTTCTAAATCTTTCCTAAAAGTTCATCCTTGGCTTGCAATTCAAATTGCAACTTTTGATTCTCATCCTCATAGACTCACAATAATATTCTCAATTCATGATTCTTTTCCTACATCTGGTGGTTAATCTCTTCAAGTTCTTGAAGAATTTCTCGCTTCAAATATTTTCCCATGATTTTCCTTTTGCAACCTGCTCTTCAAACTGCAAATCTCGTCAAACCAACTTTGATACCAAACTTGATATGAAAATCCACTAACTAATATGAAAATAATTTTAAGTGTAAATTGTCTTAGATTATTTTAAAGATTAATGAACAATTGAAAGGATAAATTGAAGAAATGAACAACATAAATAAAAAAATACAAGTTGATAATGAAGTTCACCCAATTTGGGTTACATATCCGAGTCTGCTTCAACTATGCAACCGCTCCATTCATATAATGCAAATCACTTCAAATTATTTATTACAATACAATGGATCTCCAACCTGCAGTAAAATGTCTTCACTAGCTCTATAAAAGATTGTTTCACTAATCTTAGGCTCTTCTTGCACTTGGTATGCATGAAAAATGGCTACAGTATCCTCATTCTTCAATTCTACATAGACAAAAAAAAATGGCTTTCATTACTCCACTGTGCACAATTCTTCCAACCCCAAATGTTGTATTGGTTGGGTGGAGCTCGTGAGGTCAAACCCATAGACCATCCAATTTTGGGAAATACATAAAAAAAATAAAAAAATTAAAAGGATTCAACCATTGGTTGTTTCCAACGGTTCAATGGTGGTGTATTGGAAATTTGTCGAATTAATGTCGAAGAGGTTGAGGGTTCCATCCACCCATCCAATCCTTCCAGAGTTGATAATCCCTTTTGGGAAAATAAAGTTTTCCATGTTGTTGCCTCTAATTGGTCCACATGGTTGACTTGTAACTTGTACAATTAGTGTTCCATGTCTTCAACCACAACAACTCCATGTCAGTGAAATTTCCACATCATCTCTGCCACATCAACCTACCATGTCAACATCTATACAACCTAGTCAGCATCCATACAGTCCAGTCAACATGCCATGTTAGCATATGTATTTCCACTTGTCATGTTCATACTACCACATGTCCTTGTCCATACTGACATGTTTTCTATCCGTACTACCACATGGAAGTCCTTGATGATGCCACGTGTTAACCCTATCATCCTTTTTTCTTGTTTGGCCAAAACTTTAGAACACCATAACTTTCTCATACAACGTCTGTTTGAGACCGTTCAAGTTGCATTGGAAATCTCTGATTGAGATATTCAACATGAGTACATTTACATCAGAATTCAATACCATCAATTTTGATTGGTTTTAAATATCCTCTTGGATCACTATGTATCTATGATTTTGGGCCAAAATTCCTTTGTAGTTTTGTTTAGGATGGAATACTTGTGTGATTTTGGGCCTGAGACCCTATGTGTTGATTAATGGCCAGTGAGTTGGAATTGTCAAATGAATATACACCTATAGGTTTTTTTTCACTAAGTACATTGAAAAAACAAGGGGGAGGGGAATGTAAAATCCCTAGTTTTAATCCCCATAAATGATAATGTAATTGTATAATTTTGAATCAAGCTAGTGAGCCAATGTGTTGGGGAGAATAGCCTATATTGATTTTAATATGGTCGGGGTGTCGAATAATATATTATGTGCATTGAAATAATTAAAAACTTAGGTTATAATAATTGGTTCTGATACGGAAGTGATGAAGAGAGATGGGGGATATGATTGCATAAGAGAGATAGGTGTCCAAGGGGGGAATTATCCATGGGTATTAATCCAACCCACATTCCTGAAATTATATTATCAATGTGTATAACATTCTATTTGTTATTGAGTGTTCCCAAAGATAATAATTGAATTCATGTAAGAGGGTGGGTGTGATAAGTCACATCCCATAGTTATTGGGAAGCATGGGATGAAGGACAATCATCTGTGGGAAAAGTGAGAGTCAAGAAAGCAAGGGAGAAGAAGGGAAATTCGTATGGAGAGGGGGGGAAATTTTTACACACATTTTTTGGATAGGAAGAGAGGAGCTGAGTGCTAGAAAGAGCACCAACCATGTGGTACTTTAAGGTAGCCATTTTTTGGCTGTGTTTTATTCTGAGAGAGAGTCATGTGTGCTTGTAAATCAAGTTGTGGGCATGTAGAGAGTTTTTCTGCTGGAGAAATGGCTCAAGACCCTTGTGAGCACTCTTGGAGTATTTTTGGTCAACCAGATGCACTGAATACCTAGAGAGAAGTGGGAAGGTCTAAGGGATTATTTTATGTGAAGGGGGTTCCCATTCCTTGGGTTGTGTAGGTTGTGGGAAACATATTTGGAAACTAGGTTTTGGGGCTGTTGTGTGTGGAGAGTGAGAAATTAGATGGACAAATCTCCTTGTGGACTCATAGACTCATCTTGGGAGTGGACTATTGTTGAGAGGAACAACAACACCTATGTCTAGTAGGTTCATCCTTCGCATGCATCCATTCGGTTAATTATTAACAAATAAGTATTTTTGTTCTATTATTATGTTTATTCTGTTGTGCAAATGGTTTATATGAATGTTGTGTGTTTGATGTTTTCTTTAACAATCACATTCATGTGTTAATATATGCTATTAGATCCATTAAACCATGGTATAATTCAAATGGTTAGATCTGTGTGTGATTTGTAGCTCGTAATCTACATGAAATTAATTAAGTAGGAAATCTTAATATTTAATGTGTATTATGCACGTAATGTCCCTCAGCTGGAGGTTGGGTACGTTACATATGGCCCTTAACATGTTTGAATAACTTTAATTATATGGTGTCATAAATATGTAATTTCTTATAGTATGTAATTTAAATAACATTATCAAAACGTTATATTTTCATTGCTTTATATTTAAATTTTTATATTATGCTTTTTTTTATTAATATTATAAACAAATAGATTTTAATAAAGCTTTTGTGTTTAAATTAAAATTATGTGTGTGTGTGTGTTTCTTTGTATTTGATATATTTCATAAATATTATATTAGACCATGACATAATATTTTTACACATCTTGACATCACATATGGATTGTGGGCGCTTATCATGTGAGTCTTTAGTGTCTAGCTCTAGATCACGGTTTAAAAAAAAGAAACTATTTTTTTTTAATCCTAAAGCATAAAATTAGGTCAACAAACCTATTTTAGGCCAAATATTCCTTCTATAGTTCTTATCAAATGGTCTAGTCTCTTGTGCAAGGGATATAATTCCTAAGAGGATTATTTTGATTCTTTGAGCCCATGGATTTTGGCATCAAGACACATCTTTAGCAAAGATACATATTATATCCAATGGATTATCTTGTGTGGTGGTTCAAGGCCTTGTTCCTAGGTGTTGAGCTTGAAAAGTATCATATAGAGACTAAGGCTTGGATTTCCTCCCCCAACCATGGTCAAGGAATTGTGACCCAACCTTGGTTCTCATAGCCTCCTCCAAGTACCCATATTCTCACTCGTAGACCAAATATATTATATAGAGGTCTTGTGTAGTGGTTTTTGCATTGTTCATGGCCCTCAATCCATAGAATCTTCCTTTAGGGCCTAGGACTTTAGTTTCCTCCCTCTATCATGTCAATGGCCACCTATATATGGTGCTCAAAACCTTATAATGAACCCATATCCCCACTAAAAGGTTTAATATCCTCTATATAGGTCTTATGTATTGGTTTGAGGCCTCATTCATTGCCCTCAAGCCCTAGAATATTTATTTAGGGCTTATGACTTGGGTTTTTATCATCAACAACGGTGAAGGGACTGAAATCCATACTTAGTTATTAAAAACCTACTAATGGTACATGTATATCCCACTAAGAAGTTAAGGATCATTAGAGAGGTCCTTTGTAGTGGTTAAGAAGCGAAGGAGAGAACTAAGACAAGAATATGCCCAGTACCGTATTGTAAATGGTGTTTTATTTAGGAAAAAATACAATGGGGTATTATTGAGATGCCTGGAAAAAATATGCTGACCATGTTCTCAAGGAATTACATGATGGACCAACTTGAGGACATTATTTTGGTGATATAATAAATCATAAGATCTTGAGAGATGGTTATTATTGGCTAACATTTTTCAAAGATGCTCATTCATATGCTCGAAGGTGCAAAGTTTACTAAAGTAGTGTTGGATGGATAAGAATCCTATTATCCCATTGCAACTAGTGACAATTGATGAAACATTTCAACAATGGGGTCTAGACAATATAGGGGAGATAAACCTATACTCTTCAAAACACAAGTACATCTTAACAACTAAAGACTATTTTACAAGATGGAAAAAAGTAGTTACACTAGTCAAAGTAAATGAAATAGGTTATCATAAAATTCATTGAACAAAAATTGATTACCAAGTTTGGGGTTCCTTCTATTCTCATTTTTTATTATTCTACAATTTGTTTTCGTTGAATTTCATTGAGTTTTCTTTATAAAAATGAATAATTTTAAGGTATTTTTCCTATTACTACCTTCAGGGAAAAGGTGTAGACGAGTCCACTAATAATAACCTAATAAATATTCTAAATAAAATTGTAGTTGATCATCAAAGGAATTAACACAATACATTGTCGAATGCCCTCTAGGATGATAGGGTTACACCCAAATATACTCTAGGAAACTCTCCCTACTTTATAATATACAAAAAGGAATCCATATTACCTCCTAATACTTTCTTACTCCCCCTCCAACTTACCCAAGATACTCAGGAGTAGAATTTACTATCTATACAAAAATGAATCAATCTCTTAATAAACCTAGAAGAAGAAAGGGACAAATCCAAGAAAAATTATGTTGTTCATCAACAAATGGTGAAAATATGGTTTGATAAGAATTAAATACCATGCAAAATATTTGAGGTAGGGGACCTTGTCTTAAAGTGGGATAAATTGAACAAGCCTAAAGGAAAGATCATAAGGTTCAACACTAGTGGATTTTTCCATTTCAAGGGGATAAAAAACTTGGCCTTGGAATTTATAAATTGCAAAACATGGGAGGGGATGTGTGTAACATCCTGCTCTTGTGCACACTGAACGAACTTATTCTTTGAGGACACTTACTTGCAAGTGATCCAGATTATTATACTATTGGTCGTTTGATTATGATTATGAGGCATTATGGATATGGTGATATGTTATTTTTTTGTATTGACATAGACATGTGCTATTGACTGGGTTCTCCCAAGTGTGCAGGACTTTGGACCTCAAGGATGCAGAGGCATCGATGAAAGCCATTGAACTCTAGATCGAGTTAGGGAGTGGATTATTGGGTTGAATATTGTTGATGTGACATATGTACATATGATTAGATGTTATGATTGATTATTTTGCTGACATGATTCGTTGATGATGCAGGTTGACGATAGATTTCTGACCAGACTCACATGTGGAGTAGAGGGGTCATGCACGACAACCAGATACTTTGAGGGAGAGGTGTGGGAGCATCCTTGCCATATCCTACTAGCACTCCCACTGTGGCTCAAATTGTAGGTTAATGATTACCTAGTTCGATAAGACCCACGATGCCGTGAGGATAGACTGTGACAGTCACTCATGATGATTCTAAGTGGCACGCAATAAGGCAGGGGCCTTATTCCTCAGAGGCCTTTAGTCTCCCACAGGATCACCTAGAAGAGTATTGAATCCAGGGGTTTTTGATGTCTACCAAGTCAGTCAAGAGGCGAGTGGCACCCTTGGAGCCCGTAGTGCATCCTAAAGGGCATGTCATGCAAGGAAAACATAAAGAGGTGAGTGACACCCTTGGAGCACGTAGTGCGTCCTGAAGGGAGCGTCATGCAAGGAAAACAGAAAGAGGCGAGTGACACCCTTGGAGCACCTAGTGCGTCCTAAAGGGCACATCACGTTTTTAATTGGTGAGTGATTAAACCTAGATGACCTTAAAAAGAATGGTGTGATAAGTAAGATTTAAAAACAATTTTCCCTAATAAAAATGTCGCCCAACCTAGAGAAATTAAAAACCTAGGTCTAAGTAGAACTTGTGGTAAAAAAAAATAATAATAAATAAACATGTAACAAGAAGGGGGGTAACAAATTCAAATTAAATTTTAAAATCAAATTATAATGGGGGATTAAAATTTTAAAAAGGGAAATGATTGTTTTATCTACATATGCTAATTTAATTTTTAGTTAAAAAGAAAAAGGGGTAAATGGTTGTTTTTCTACACTTGCTAAATTGATTTTTATTTTAAAAGGGAAAAGAGGGAAACTTAAAAGAAATAGGAAAATAAAGAAAAGGGGAAACATAAAGAAAAAGATGAATGTCTAACTTAGTAAGGAATCTTACATTGGGAACTTGCTATTTTTGAACTCAACTAGGAATTTAGTAAGGCGTAAGTCATTTAAGAAGTGTACGGGAATTTTGGGACACCTAGGAGCATTTTTAGGAATTCTTTTAGGTGGGTGAGGGAATTAAGAATAATTAATTAATTAATAAAATTGAATTTTTGGTGCAACTAGGGGATGGGTGACATGTGTACGAGGGAGGTTTTTCCTAATTAATTAAATGAAAAGGGAATTTAATGAGAATTTGGGAAACTAATTACTTGAAAAATCTATAAAAAGGATGGAGGAGGAGGAGTATGGATCTCATCTTTATGCGTAATGTTACACTGCTAAATTTTTGTCTTGACTGAGCTTTTCTTGTGGGAGTTGGGATACCCAGCTCAGGTAACGAGTGGTAGCTCGACCTTGCGAGGCGAGCTGGGTACTAGCAGTTCTCTTGTATTGTGTGTGTGGATCCTTTGTGGCTTAGGGGGATCAGGGGGAAGAAGAGTTCCCCTAGCATTGGCTGGGAGGTACCAGTGAGATCACATCAGTCGGCAAGCGAGAGCTAGATGGAGCGCGCGTGGGACAACGACTCAAAGTTTTCGCATTTGACTATGGTACACATGCGTATATTTTTGAATGGTAGCTTAATATTGTTCCTGTGATTTCATTACTACACTTATTTTGTGTAAATATTATGTTTTACTCATCATTTTATAATCAATGAACTTAAATTCATCCCAGCCTTATGCTTGCTGCATTTTGAATTGATTCCCTTGGAGAACCCAACCCTAATTGCAATGACTTTTCAGTGTTTGTTTTATTGATTATTACGAATAAATTTGTGTTTTTCCCTTATCCCTTTAGTCATCAGTCTATTCCTGAGCAGTCGGCCAGGATCCAAATCGACGGTCGTCACTTTGGTGTTTAAAGACCTATAGATTCAAATGCGTTTCTTTTCTGTGCATGGATGATGAGTGAAGGATAAATTTTTCCCAGCTGTTTATCCCTTACTTATATCTACGTTTGATTGATTCATAGCTAAATGATTTGTCCTCACGCCTTCCTTGTGAATGAGTATCTCTGCCTCCTTGAATGTATTTCCTTTCTCCCTTTTTTTTATCAAGGGATCAACTTAGTTTTTGGGATTTCTTGTATATGCCTTTGGCTCAACTGAAAAAGTATATCATCTCATAACTTGTTTTAAACATGTAAGGGTTTCCTAAATCTATATTGATAAATCTTTTTTTTGCTTCCATCTAATTCCAGTGTCGTTACTTCTCTGGACTTGTGGAGGCCTTATAATTTAGAAACCCAGCCGAGTATTTGTTGCCCCTTTCTTTTAAAGTGGTTATTGCATAAAAAAAGTCATTCCAGTTATTGTTTGGAATACCTGTTGCACTTATATCTTCTAGGCAGTGGTGTTGTTCATCTAAATCACCTTGAACTTGGTCTTTGCGTTTTAAATCACCTCTTGCGATTTTTTTTATGATCTCTGCGTTTTTTTTATGATATCTGATTTTGCAATGGTCTCTGCATTATATATCATCTATGCATTTTAATGATCTCAACGTTTTTTTTATCACAATGTTTTAATAATATCTGCATTTTCATGGTCTCTAAGTTTTAGTAAGAAATATTACAATCTTACCTCTGCATATCCTTGAATAATCAACTCCGTGTTTGGATTGAATAAACTTCGAAAGGATCTACGTTTTAATGAGTGTCTATGCATTCCTTTTATCTATGTTCAATTACCTCTTCCATCAAGTTGTATCGGCACTTTAACCGCTCAGAAGAACCTGCAAATTTAATTCACCTCTGCTTAACTAGACTCATCTCTGCGTTTTAGTTTTGGATATACTCAACATCCTTCCTTGAATTTAACTGAGTGGTTCCCTTAATTTCTATTGAAAACCATTACCTCTGCGTTGGGAAGACAACAATGTCTCCTTTTTTTTAAAGTTATCAATACCATTTAGTTACTTTATGAATTAAATTTCTGTTGACTGCGAAATTTCCCATATTTAATAGACCACAATTTAATTCCATTTTTGTATACCTGCATTTTTAATGAACCGATTGCCATTGAATTCCATTATTATAAACCTGCGTTTTTAACATTTAAATGACAGTGAAATTATGCTATCAATGACAACAATTTAATATTTGAATACGTTTCTATATATATATTGATTGCAGTTTAACCATATTGAATGTGTTTTTCGTATGATAATGATTTAACAAATATCTAGATGACAACGATTATAATATGCATTATGTTGTGTAATAAATAAGCATTATGCTATAAGACAACAGTTCTATTTGTGTAATTAATAGCATTAAGTTTGTGTAATAAATAGCCTTATGTTATAAGACGACGAATATACAGTAGACAACGTTTAATTACTGTTGACAATGATATACACAGCGAAATTTATAATGCTCTATGCCAGCGATATATATATATATGACTAACTCCTTCATTTATTAGACAACGCTATCATGTTTTAATAATCAGTGATATCCTATTAACTCAACATTTCATGTATTATTAGACTGCTATTAAACAATGTGGGAAATTGTAGACAACAATTTTGGTAAAGTTTAAACAACGATTTTGGTATTATTTAGACAACAATTTTTGTAATATATCACAATGATATAGTTTATTGACAAATCGCAATATTCACAAATTATTCATAGCATTTACCCCAATCACAACGATATATTGGATTGATAAATCACAATAATTAAAAATGTATTCGATATATTGTTATGTGAATAATCGGTTGTTTCAGTTGCAATTAGCGAATTCATAAGATAGTGATATAGTTTCAGTTTTAATTAGTGATAAAAGACAATGAATTCATATGGTTTCAGTTTTACAAGCTAGTGAATTCGGTTTTAAAGGATAGCAATATATACTTATCTGATATTGGGATTTGGAAAATGGTTGCAACAAACTATATGTTTTAATAATAATTATTTTTAAATGTGTACAGATTGATGTATGGTTGCATTAGAAATTGTTGCGCAAGGAGGCTAATGTGTTGTATGAATGTTATAGTCATCAGATTCCCTTGCATCTTGTTTTCTTGTCGATTGTCAGTTGGGTGCTTGGGTTTAGTCCTCATGTGTTGACAGTTAATTTGGTCTCCTAGTGTGATGGATCTAGCATGGGTTAAGGGCCTATAAATGTTGTGTTGCACCATGGTTACTGTCATGCCTATCGCCTTGTGACAGCATGATTCCTGATGAGGGGATCATTGCTCACCCTGATGGATAGATGTGAGGGCTAACCTGGTCGGAGTTTGTGCCTCCCGATGTGGGCATTATTCGTTGTAATGGATGTTGGTACTTGGTTTTGTAATGCCTTAAGGCGTTGGGTTTGCGTGACGTAGAGGTTTCTAGTCCCTAGTTGTCGAAGCCACTGTGTTGGGTTGTTTATTTGTCCTTTATCTTGTGGGATTTTATTTTATTGTGTTGGGCGGGCAGTCATTTCTAACTATCATTTATTATCGCATGTTTCATTCAGTTGCATGATGTGCTAGTGTGTTGAGTCGTTGTTGTCTATTGCCTGATCTGCGTTCATTGTGCCCATTGTCAAGTTGTGTTGTTTAACTATTGTCATTTTTTCCTTCCTGCTTTAAAAAAAAATATTTTCACTTTATTGCGTCACTTGTAGTCATAACGATGGGGTCGTTACATATGGTATCAGATCCAGTTCGATCTGCGACTTGGGATCACTATGACTTTTGTTGATTGATTTTTTATTATAATATTGCTAATTAAATTGATTTGTATTCGTGCAGGTAATCGTGGTTAGAGGATGTCGCGGAGGCATATGACAGGGTGCTAGGGGAGGAGGCGAGACACCCCTAGTAGTATCCACGCATGAGGGGTCTAACCCCCAGGGAGACGAATAGGTTGTCAGGAAGGAACACATAGTTGTGGGTGATGTGGTTGGGATGATGAGGTCCTTTCACTAGATGTCAGAGACACTGATCAACCATTTGGATAGAGATAAGGCCAGGGTGTCGACACCCCCTAAGGTTCCACTGCGCACTCTGGTCGATACTGGTAGCATTCACCACGAACTCGAGAAGGTTAAATTTCTCATGTTCTTTGGTGCCCTGGATGGCACAACCATCAAGACATGGTTGGAAAATATGGCGATGTGCTTTGCACTTCGTGACTATACCTCCAACATGAAGGTATGCATGGAAGTCTTTCAAATGAAGGGCAATGCTCTTCTATGGTGGAAGACGCTCATGCCACAATTGAACATGGCCATCGAAGAAATGTCATGGAAACTATTCAAGGAACAGTTATGAGAGAGGTACTTATCATAGGAATTCATTGAGCACCAGCTCAATGAGTTCAATGCCTTGAGACAGGGCGGCCATACGATGCCCGATTATGAGTCCCATTTTATGGAGTTACTTTGGTATGTTGCACACCTGAATATCGAGAAACTTAAGGTTAATAGGTTCTTGTTTGGTCTTAATGTCAGCATTCATTCAAAGGTTAGGATTCTGATGCCTTAGACCTTGCATGATGTCATTTAGAAGGCCCTCATAGCAGAGGAGTAGCTTATGAATGGGTGTCAGAATAGGACTCCAAGGAGACCAACAGGGCAGGTGTCATCAAGTGCGTAGCAACATCAGACGCCAGCTAGAGAGTCACTAGGATACCATGGCTTCCAGAGAGGATCCACTTTCACTACACCTCAGCAACCAACACCACAACAATGGACTCCTTACTGAGGACCACAACACCAGTAGCAACGTCGACCGCAAGAACAACAGTTTAGGCATGTTCAACAGAACAAACCAAGATTTCAAGCCGGTGGGTCGTCAGCTTCTACTTTAGGTACCAGAAGTACTAGACCAAAAAAAGGGTGTTGGACATGTGGGGAGCCACATTATTAGTGTTACTACCTAGTGGAGAGGACTAGGTCATCCAGATCAGCTGGACCCACTACCATGGGAGATTTGGGCAAGGCCCATCGGATTCATGCAACAGTGAATAACCGCCAGGTAGAGCACTAGTTGATTATGCTCGAGACGTTAGGTACCGTCGTTGACCAGACCCTTAGTATTTTGATAGATCTAGGTGCTACAAAGGGTTTCATTTATGGAGCAATGCTAAAAAGAATTAAGGTAAAGGAAGTCGAACATGATGAGTTTAGCTTTGTAAAAATGGCTTCGAGAGCCAAACAAAAGGTTGGAGGGAAGGTTACAAGCTGTAGTCTTAAACCAGGAGATTTTTTCATGAGGGAAAACCTATACATCATGATCTTAGGATCTTGTGAAATCTTGATCGGTATGGATTGGTTGGAATCGCATGAGGAGATACTCAATTGTAAATTGAAGCGGTTGAGCTTGGTTGATGACAAGGGACAAAGATGTGTGATTGTAGGTTAGAACTAGGGAGTCTCCATGAGGTTCATCTCTTCCTTGCAGCTATGGAAGAGCATGCGCAAGGGATATAATATTTATGTGATCCTTGCACTAAATGAGAATGGAGTAGCAGAAGGTCTAGAACACCTTCCGGTGGTGAGAGAGTTTGCAGACATCTTCCCTGAGGAGTTACCTGGGTTGCCACTGAAGAGGGAATTGGAATTTACCATAGACCTAAAACCGGGGATTGGACCGATAGCAAGAACACCTTATTGGATGTTGACCTCAGAGTTACAGGAGTTGAGAATGCAACTGAAGGAGTTGTTGGACCTAGGACTTATATGTCCAAGTGTGTCACCATGGGGTGCGCTTGTTATCTTCATATGGAAGAAGTTTGGATCATGGAGACTCTACATTGACTATCGTCAATTGAGCAAGGCGACGATCAAGAATCAATATCTGTTGCCAAGGATTGATGATCTGTTCGATCAGATGAAAGGCGTGACAGTGTTTTCAAAGATCGACTTGCGATTAGGGTATCACTAGTTACAGATCAAGGAGGATGATGTCCCTAAGACCGCCTTTAAGATGAGGTTTGGACATTATGAGTTTATTTTTTTACCTTTTGGACTGATGAATGCCCCAAGGGTATTTATGAGTTTGATGAAAAAGGTATTCCATGAATACTTGGACAAGTTTGTCCAAGTATTCATTGACGATATTTTGATTTACTCTCGAACGATGGAGGATCATGACGAGAACTTGTGCTTGGTACTATAGTTTCTACGAGAGAACAAATTGTATGGGAAATTTTCTAAATGCTTGTTTTATCAATCGAAGATTCACTACTTAGGGCATGTCATATCCGATGAAGGTATATCCATGGATCCAACAAAGGTAGAGGCTATTATGTAATGGCCTGCACCGACGAATGTACCGGAAGTGCATAGCTTCATGGGATTAGTGGGATACTATTGACAGTTTGTCGAGGGATTCTCAAAGATAGAAAATCTGATTACGGAATTGCAGAAGAAGAACAAGAAGTTTGTTTGGACTGAGAAATGCGTTGAGGCATTTCAAAGGCTCAAGGAACTCTTGACAACGACACTGATACTGAAGGTCCCTGACATAGACACAGACTTCTTGGTATGCACTTACACATCCAAGGAAGGATTAGGCAGAGTCTTGATGCAATATGGTCGAGTGATTGATTACATCTCAATAAAGTTGAGAAGGAATGAGGAGAACTATGTGACACATGATTTGGAGTTGCTAGCCATTGTTTATGCCTTGAGATTTTGGAGACACTACCTTATTGGACAAAAATTCAAACTAAAAACGGACCACTGTGGACTACAAGACATGTTTACGCAAAGCAACTTGAACACACGACAACGACGTTGGTCAGAATTTCTTAGCGAGTACGATTTCGAGATTACTTACATAAAGGGAACAATGAACAAAGTGGCTGATGTGTTGAGTCGGAGACCGCGCATATTTTTGGTGGTGCCTCTTTAGACGAATCTACATGAAAATATTCTAACTTTACAACGCGATGATGACTGGTACAAAGAGTTCAAGGATTTTATCGGACAAAACACAATGATGGTACCAAAATTTGAAGGATTTACGTTTGACGACGATGGATTATTGAGATTTAAAAATCAAATTTACGTACCACTGAAGGACAAGTTGAGGATTTTGATCCTAAACAAGGCTCATAGAGTAGTGTACATGGCTCACCTAGGAGTCATGAAGATGATGGCATACCTTAAACACTTATTATTCTGGAAAGGAATGAAGGTAGACATAGTCAACTACGTGGCCATATGTCTAGAATGTCAGTAGGTGAAGGCTGAACATAGACATCCATCAGGATTAATACATCCACACGCTATTCTGAAATTGAAATGGGAGGTTATTTTGATGGATTTCATTGTTGGATTGCCATTGATGACAAGGAGACACGAATCGATTTTTTTGGTAGTCGACACTCTAATGAAGAGTGCTCATTTTATTCCTATACATACGACGTATCAGACAACTGACATAGCTAGATTTTTCATCAGTGAGATTGTGAGGTTTCATGGAGTTCCTAACAGGATTATATCCAATCAAGGATTCGTGTTTACTGGACGATTTTGGACTAGTTTCCAAGAGGCCTTGGGAACTCAACTTAACTTTAGTACTGCATATCACTCGAAGATAGATGAGAAGAACGAATGAACAAGTCAAACATTGGAAGACATGTTGTGCATGTACATGATGGACTAACAGAAGTGTTGGGAAGAATTCTTGCCACTGGTAGAATTCGCATATAACAACAGTTACCAAAGAACCATTAAGATGGTGCCTTTCGATTTTATTTATGGGTGACTATGTCAGACGCCTTTGAGTTGGGATCGGATTGAGGATAGGGTCTTGGTGGGGCCAGAAGCGATCCAAGAAATAGAATATCAAATGAAAACAATAAGAAAAAGGATCAAAGAATCACAAGATCGGTAGAAGAGTTATGTTGATGCACACCGTGTCGACCGTAGTTACGAAGTTGGCGATTGAGTCTTCTTGTGGGTGAAACTGCATAAGATTTCGATCAAGTTTGGAAGGGATTATAAAATATCTCCTAGGTTCATGGGACCTTTCAACATTGTGGAAAATAAGGGGCACGTGGCCTATCGACTAGCCTTGCCTGATTCTTTGAGGCATATGCACGATGTTTTTCACGTATCTATTTTGATACATTATATTAGTGATCCTACACATGTTATTGACATGAGTTCCTTGTAGGTATCTGATGAGGGTGTGCTCATGGCAGAGTCAAACCACATCCTATACCATTGCATTCAATAGCTACAACATCGAACAATAGATCAAGTCAAGGTCCAGTGGGAAAACTGTAGTCCGCACTCGATGACCTGGGAGGACACATATGATATGCGCCAACAATTTCAATTTTTGTTTGATAGATAGACTTATGATAATGTGATACACTTTATTCTAGCACTTATATACTGTGAAACTTCGGGACAAATTTTAGACCAAGAGGGGTGTATGTAACATCTTTCTCTTGCACACACTGAGCAAACTTATTCTTTGAGGACACTTGCTTGCAAGTGATACAGATAATTATACTATTAGCCATTTGATTATGATTATGAGGCATTATGGATATGGTGATATGTTATTTTTTTGTATTGACATAGACAGGTGTTATTGACTGGGTTCTCTTGAGTGTGCAAGACTTTGTACCTCAAGGATGCAGAGGCATCGATGAAACCCCTTGGACTTCGGATTGAGTCAAGGAGTGGACTATTGGGTTGAATATTGTTGATGTGACATATGTACATATGATTAGATGTTATGATGATTGATTATTTTGCTGACATGATTTGTTGATGATGCAGTTTGATGATATCTTGTCGACCAGACTCGCATGTGGAGTAGAGGGGTCATGCATGTGTTATAGGAGAATCACCCTATGGATAAGTGGATTCCCTCTTGGGTTCTAGAATCCTAAGACCAAGACAAAAAGGGTGCTAACGTTGGTCATTGACATCCTTTTAAATCTAGCTAAAATAATGTATAGAGAAGGGGAAGAAAGGTGTACCTTTTTAACGATGTTCATCCTCGCATAGTTCGAGTTGAGATTTGATCCCCAAGCTCTTTGATAAGTCCTGCAAAACAAACAAAGACAGAACAAGCTTCATATTCTACTAATATTAGCTTGAAACCAGATCTATCTAATAGAGACAAGTTCATGTAGAATAAACACAACCTTGAAACAAACAGGCCAAGAACATATGTATATTAATGAAAACAAAGAAAAGTGCTTACAACCATGATGTAGATGCAGTAGCTTCACCAACCTCTCTTTGTCAAGACCCTTTCTCAAAATTTCCATGATCAGAATGACTGTAACTTCACCGATAAATATCCCTTATGAGATCATAAGTTTGATGCCTCTAAAATGCCATGCATTTCACCATGAGAAGGCCTCCTTATATAAGCTTGGAGATATCTAACCACCTTAGATATTTTTGGGATAGGTTGAGGATTATTCTCCGTCAGTTTTGGATCCTCCCGAAGATCCATCCTTGACCTCATATTCAAATCCAACTAAATCCAGAGATGAGGGGGATTTTTTCTTTGATTTTCCTCAACAGTCAAAGATTCCCTCAAACAACCCAGCGCTCCCTCAGAATGGGACACCGAGTGTTTCAATGCTCCCCCAAAGAAGGGTAGGGAGCGCTGGCACTCCGTGACAGTGGGTAGGGGAGCGTTGCCCAAAATTTCCTTAAAAAGGCCCAGCGCTCCCCCAGAAGGGTGCACAGAGTGTTGGAACACTCCCCCAAAGAGGGGTAGGGAGTTTTGGCACTCCCTGATAGTGGGTAGGGGAGCGCTAGCCTTCAAAATTTATTTTTAAGTGGTTTTATTCATGGAAAATGCTTTGTACTCTTCATCAAATGATTTATCTTCCTTAAACTAGTCTTTGAAGGTGTATTAAGTGTCCCTGTGATGTCGTTAGAGACACGACATAGGTGAGATGGTAGCATGATGTTTGCTACACTTGCGACACTTGAAATGATGACAATAGGTCATCATTGAAGTGAGTGATTTTGATGTGTAATAGATTGCCCCCTAAAGTGGAAGTTAGAAGACAAAAACTGATGACTGAAGTACTTTGTAGATTTTTTTGAGTAAGGGTATGGATGTAGAGAACCTGGTAGAAGATGCACACAACCACCAAAAAAATATTATGACATGTTTCAATCCCAAGGCAGACATACCTATGCTTGGGTGATAAAGACTTGCAAGGTATGGCCACCATAAGATACACTACGGATCCATAATTATATTAACAAAGAGTATAGCCACCAAAGATACAATGTGGATCTATACTTCCATGACATGAACTGATTGTAGCCACAAAAAATACACAGTGGATCTATGAGATGACAAGACATAGCCACAGATCAATACAAAGTGGATCTATGTGACATTATACATGTCAATATTCAAAAGAAACTCCATCGTAACCTGGGTAAAGTATATATCAGAGTGGTCACTCAACCCAGGGTCTTCTTACCGATCTCGATGTAGTACGAGTCTAACCATGTGAATATATGTCCTGATGTCGAACATGGCAGAAACCGCTTGATTACCAGTTAATGAGGCAAACTGTTAACAAGTGCGAGGGAAATCGACATTGATGTCAATGATTCCCAAGGTACCCTAGTACATTCCAACAAATGTGAACAAATGAACTAAATTTGAACATCCATGGAATCATTCGATCAGGGGTCAATGATGTAAACCCACTGTCGGAAGCGAGGAGGCCTTCCATTGAGGCATGCAGGTCCCAAGGTACTAATTGGTTTCTAAGTTTAGTTCTCGGATAATGTATTGAAGTCGATAGGGACAAACTCATCGCAAGAGGGCCTTGATGTATCCCCCATCAATGACATGAAACTAACACAGATATGTAAATTGGTAGATCAAATGAACATGGACTGACACGGGTATTGAAACAAGATATTTGTGACGGTTGACTCTTGAGGCAGATACTTCCCTTAAACATTGAGGCACAACAACAGAAACATGACATGGACCAAAAAATGATGATGTAGTGGATACTATGACTTTCTTCGGGTGACCCAAAGGAGTAAAGAAACTCAGAGGATTGGTCCAATGTAGAGGTTCAACGAATTAAAATGTATGGAAAGACAAAGTGTCATGTTCAAGGGTGACCGTAAGAGTGACCTGTAATGTTCCCAAAAACTACTTGGCTTGTTTCCTTCAATATTTTCCCCCATCCAGATAGACGAGTACCTCTTTTTAATTTAATGAGCTCGAGGAGGGTAACACATGCTTGATATAACTCAATTTTGGTAATTCCCTCTTCCTTTGTTTAAAGAACTGGAAGAAGTAAGGTTTCGGTCCCATATGGGCCCTTCAACGTGTAATTTTAACGAGTCTAGAGAAGGTAAACTTGGTGATTTTTCATGTTTAGAGAGTATGAAAAGAAATTAAAGACGACTCTAGTGTTGTCCTTTTTTCGTAATTTTAGTCTTGCGAGGCCAAAAAAGAGATAAACTACCACTCGCAAGATGCCCTTTCAAACCTTTTAACGAGTGTGAAAGGAAGCAAGATCACTCGACAATCTTTTCATGTTTAGAGAGTCTAAAAATATATTAAAGGATACTCCAGGGGGTTCCTTTTTCATATATCCATGCAAGTCCAAAAAAGAGATAAAAGTTTACTCGGTTGCGTTCTCATGTTTTTTACGAGCACGAGAAAGAACAAAGACTAAGCTCAGTATTGGTTTCATTTTGAAACAAGCTTGAAATAAAATTAAACAATGATTATAAATGCCCAACGTAATTTCCAAAGGTAGGGATACCCATGGATGGTTGGTACTCTACCCCATCTTGAAAATCTAGTGGAATAACTCCAGAAAGATAATCAAAGGCTGGAGACATGCCCCCCCAAGATTCAATTCATTCACTGACTTTGAGGTTGTCACCAATTTTTGTACTAGATGGAGAAAAAGGATATAGGCGGATGAAATGAAGGTTCAAAAACAAGACCTAACGAAAGACTCGACTCGACATTTATGCGATCTAGTGAAAGACTTGACCTGATGGGAGAGGTGACTTTTTCATTTTTTAACAAGCTTGTCACAGGAAAATAACTATGCTCAAATCTTTGGGTTGAATCCCTAGATTTTTGTTTCATTTTTTAATGAGCTTGATACAGAGAGGAAAACTATGCTCGTAGATTATGTTTCATTTTTTAACAAGCCTTCCATAGAGAAGAGAAACTATGATCATTACCTCTTCTTGATCATGGCTTCCAAGAGGATAATTCCTTGGAAGCAACACATGTCAAGGGATAAACGCCAATCATGGCTTCCAAGAGATCTTCACTAGATGGAAGAGAAACACTGTGGAAGGAATACATGTCGATGACCTTGATAAGGGTAGGGATATCTGGCTCTAATATCCCTATCGAAGAGATCACTAGGTCAACCACCAGATCTAAGTCACAAAAGGTTGAACTTACATTGAGAGGCTCATCTTCATCAATAACTGAAGGAATGGGAGATAATGCCACATAATTGACCTATGGTAGGGGTGATACTGACTGCATATAACAACCATTTAGGGAGGTCATTAAGTTGATGGTCAATTCAGGGCCAACAAATGAAAGTTGATCAATAGTCACCATTCTTCCATCATGAGCGAAATATATCACACGAAAGAGAGTGGACACAATAGATTTCATGGCATAGACATAATCTCGCTCAAGGAGTAAATCAAAATACAAGGGGTCTTGGACTACCATAACATCAATAAAGACAGTTTTCCCTCCCAAATTTATGGGAAACTAAGGAAGGATCCCTAAAGGGTGACTGGTTCTTTTGTTAAAAGTGAACAAAGTCTGGGCAACCGACACAAGCTGAGGATAACCCAAAGCTTGCCAATCAATATAGGACAAAATATTAACGTATGAAACTTCATCTATCAGCACATGAGGAACGTCCCGACCAAAAACCTATACTATAATCTTGAAAGGAATGTGAGAGGGAAGATGAGGTCCAGTTAGCACACCCCAATCAAAAAGTATGGCCTCATTACTTGGAGGGGTTTTCGTAGGAGAAGGAGGAATTCCTCCCCGCATGTTAGATTCTATATCAACAAGAAAAACATGGGCATAATTGGGTTTACTCTCTAGAAGGAGAGTAGGATCGATTGATAACAACATCAAATCGACCACTTGGGTTTGATTCTCCAAGGGGAGAATGGGGTCGACAGGTGAAAACAGATCGACCACTTGGGTTTGATTCTCCAAGGGGAGAATGGGGTTGACAGGTGGAAACAGATCGACCACTTGGGTTGCACTCTCTAACGGGAGAGAGGGATCAACCAAATATGGGATCGGATCAACCACTTTGTCAACTGGTTCAACTAAGGACGTGACCAGATTGATGACATGATCAACCAGACTGACCGATGAAGGGACCAGAGAAACCACTTTGAAACTCGTCAGAGGAAGAGTGGGATTGACCATGTTGGCACTCTTTAGATGAAGGGTGGAACTGACCAATGAAGGGACTAGATCAGTCACTTGGGTTTCACTTTTCAGATGAAAATTGGGGTTGATCGATGACGGAACTGGATCAACTACTTTGGTTAGTGGTTCAACCGAGGATGAAACTAGATTGACCACCTAATCAATTGGACTGACCAAGGATGGAACCGGATTGACCATTCCATCAACTAATGATGGGTTGGGTGAAATATTACGATAACCAGTTGGGAGTTGAAGCTTTTCCAAAAGAGAAGAAGCCTCGTCCATATGAGGACAAAAGTGAGAATAATGATCACCTTTGCATAACATACAAGGAAATTTGACAGTTGTCTTCTTCTTACCAACCTTAATGTCACTTGTTGACAGGGTGTCACTAGCATGACTAGTAGAGGCCGATGATGTGGAGGACCACATTTCTAAGACCTTAGGAAGAACAGGGAAATCCCTCAGAAAGTGGTCACCCTTACAAATACTGCAAGGGAATTTGGGTTTCAGATTCTTTATTTTAATCTTGTCGATCTCATCAACACTCCTAGTACTATTAACAATAGTTGGTTGCTTGGAGCCAACATCTGATATGGTTGGAGGCTTGGTCTTTTTCTTCTTCTCTTTCCATTTCTTCTTCTTCTTATCAACCTGGCTACTCGCTTTAGAGATTTCACTAGGAGAAGAAGGAGAAAGGGAAGGAGACTTAATGGGTGAAGAAGGCAAAAAATTGACATGAGATTGATGTGTGGATGGTGTACTGACATATGAAGTATTAGGTGTAGCTGAATCACTGGGAGGATTCAAGATCACCGAAGTGGGGAACAACCAAACCAGTAATCCGATTTTGAGTCCCGGAAGACCGAGTGTGGCAATGTATAGAGTACCATAGTTTCCAAAATAAGGAAAGGTGAAAGGTTCCCTGGGACAAGGGATTCCTCCATTGGTACTCCCAGGAGTTGATTCCATTAACACTGACTCGACCTAAGGCCCACGAAGTAAAACAAACAACACACGCTATGAATCTAAGAAGCAAACAATCAAACAAAACTTCCCACAATGAAACCACTAGTTGGTGATGAAATCCAATGTCATGAGATCAATATAGGAAGGGATGGAGATAGAGCAGGTGGATTAGTTACGTTGGTGACATGATTAATAGACTTCCACCTTGGTGCAAGCTTCCACACAGTAAATGTGGATTTACCCTCCAACGAGCCCAAGTGAGTTTGAACAACATCTGTTCTAGGCATAGTGAGACTTCCCTTCATCGTCACCTTGTGTAAATACCCTAAATATTATGGCTACTAAGGTCACCAACTCATAGTCATCCCCTGGGAGGGTACACTCGACAGTCCAGTCCAAACGTATGGGCGGGATAACAAGTCTGAAATCCTTTAAGAGAAATGAGGACAAGTGGACCAGTAGAACTCCATAGGACCCCAAATGGATTCTGAATTCATGAAGCACCAAGACCAAATGAATACAGTTGAGCCTCAAGAAGAACCCCTAATATATGATCTAACTACTACGAATAGTTAAACCATGAAGGGATAATCTCCGTAACTCTCCCGAATGCGACCTCGTGTGTAACCCCTGTGTGAGAGGGGGATCCTAGTAAGCTTATACGACAATTGGATTTTCTCTCCCTATCACAAGATGTTAAGTTTGTTTGACAACTTTGGGAAGTTATCCTTTCAACCTATTCCAAATCCCTACACCTTAAGCTAATGTAGGTTTGCTAACAAAAATGTAAACAAATCTGATAAATTTTAGTTTAGTGCTTGATTTTAAGGTTGTTTTTTACTCAGAGGTGTATGAGAGTGAAAAATGATGATATTATGACTCAATTCCCAAAACATGCATAAGAAATGATAAGCAATCTTTTCTTCAATGAATGTCTATTTAAGGGAAGGAGAATGATTTTACTTTCACTTTCAAACACTAAGATGCAATGACCTCATGCAATAGTCCTCAATCAAGAATCCAATACAATGCTAAAATGTTCAGAAATTGGTTTTAGTATCCAAAAACCAATCATGAAAATATATCTTTTTGCTTATATGTGACTGATAATCAGTTTGATGTAAATCTTCCTATGCTAATCAGACTTCAAGAGCTGTGAGATTTAAGCAACCAGAAGCAAACTTCACATAAACAAAAACACACCCTCATTGTGATCAAACAAGAAAAAATAAAACCATATCCAGACAAGAGGAAATGCTTGGAAAAAAACCCTCAAAGATCGAAATGAAATAGTGAATAGATCTTTGAATTTCCTTACAATAGCTTTTAGTAAATCAGATAAGTGAGAAAGCAATAGATCGACTCCAAATATCAAGAAAGAAGAGTGACTCAAAGAAAGGAAAATAGATTTCAAAAAGCCAAACAAAACATCATCAATCATTAGAAATCAGATGGTTGGAGGCTAAACAAGGACACGCTAAGATAGGATTAACCCAAAGCAGATGAATCAACAAAAAGAAGACTGAGAAATCAACTCCCAAGAAGATTTTTGCAGAAAAAATACCAGCGCTCTGGTGTCAAGGGCACTAGAGTGTTGTAACACTCTATGGGAGGCTGCAAGGGAGTGCCAGTGCTCTGGTAGTAGAGGCAGGGGAGCGATGGCCTCTCAAAAATCAAAATATTGCCCAGAAATAAAAAAAAAAAAACTCAGGAAAAATGCAGAAATTCAGTGTGTAAGATGAATCCAAGAGCCAACAACACATCTAAGAATCAGAGACAACATGCATAATATATGAAGGTGACCAAAGGCCAAAAACAAAACCAAGGAAGGGAACCAAAACTGAAAGCTTCAGTCCCCAGTGGAGTCGCCAATTTCTGTTACAAGAGAATCCCCCTACGGACAAGTGGATTCCCTCTTGTGCTCTAGACTCCTAATACCAAAACAGAAAGGGTGCTAACGTTGGTCACTGACATCCTTTTAAACCTAGCTAAACTAATGTATATATAATAGGAATAAAGGTGTACCTTTTTAACGATGTTCATCCTCGCACAATCCGAGTTGAGCTTTGATCCCCAAGCTCCTCGATAAGTGTTGCAAAACAAACAAAGACAGAACACGCTTCCTATTCTACTAAGATTAGCTTGAAACTAGATCTATATAATAGAGACAAGTTCATGTAGAATAAACACAACCTTGAAGGAAACAAGCCAAGCACATATGTATATTATTGAAAACAAAGCAAAGTGCTTACATCCATGATGTAGATGCAACAGCTTCACCAAGATCTCTTTGTCCAGACCCTTGCTCAAAAGTTCCATGATCAGAATGATTGTAACTTCACTGATAAATCTCCCTTATGAGATCATAAGTTTGATGCATCTAAACTGACATGCATTTCACCATGAGAAAGCCTCCTTATATAAGCTTGGAGAGACCCAACCACCTTAGAGATTCTTGGGATAGGTTGAGGATCCTTCTCCATTAGTTGTGGATCCTCCCTAAGATCCATCCTTGACCTCAGATTTGAATCCAACTAACTCCAGAGATGAGGGGGATTTTTCCCTAATTTTCCTCAACAATCAAAGATTCCCTCAAACAACCCACCGCTCCCTTGGAATGGGACACAGAGTGTTACAATGCTCCCCCAAATAAGGGTAGGGAGCACTGGCACTCCCTGATAGTGGGTAGGGGAGCGCTTCCCAAAATTTCCTTAAAAAATCCCAACGCTCCCCCAGAAGGGTGCACAGAGTGCTGGAATGCTCCCCCAAAGAGGGTTAAGGAGCGCTGGCACTCCCTGATAGTGGGTAGGGGAGCGCTGGCCTTCAAAATTGATTTTTAAGTGGTTTTCTTCAAGGAAAATTCTTTGTAATCTTCATCAAATGATTTCTCTTCCTTAAACCAGTATTTGAAGGTGTCTTAAGTGTCCCCGTGATTTTGTTAGAGACGCGACATATGCAAGATGGAAGTATGATGTTTGCAACAATTGTGACACTCGTGACACTTGAAATGATGACAATAGGTCATCATTGAAGTGAGTGATTTTGATGTGTAACAACACGACAACTAGAGACTTTGAGGGAGAGGTGTGGGAGCAGCCCTGCCACAACCTACTAGCACTCCCTTCATGGCTCCAACTGTAGGTTAATGATTACCTAGTTTGAGATGACCCACAATGCCACAAGGGAAGACTACAAAAGTCGCTCACAATGATTCTAAGGGGCTCGCAATAAGGAAGGGGCCTTATTCCTTAGAGGCCCTTAGTGTCCCACAAGATCACCTGGAGGAGTATGGAATCCAAGGGTTTTTTATGTCTACCAAGTTAGTCAAGAGGCGAGTGGCACCCTTGGAGCATGTAATGCATCCTGAAGGGCACATCGCACAAGGAAAATGGAAAGTGGTGAGTGGAACCCTTGGAGCACGTTGTGCGTCTTGAAGGGCACGTCGCGCAAGGAAAACAGAAAGAGGCGAGTGCCACCCTTGGAGAACCTAGTGCATCCTGAAGGGCATGTTGCATTTTCAATTGGTAAGTGAATAAACCTAAACGGCCTTAAAAGGAATGATGTGATAAGTAATATTTAAAATCAATTTTCCCTAATAAAAATGTTGCCCAACCTAAAGAAATTAAAAACCTAGGTCTAAGTAGAACTTGTGGTAAAAAAAAAAAAATATTGAAAAAGACTTTATATTGTTCTATTTTGCCTTAGATCACACCATTGTTGTTGTTGTACTACAAAAGGATGCACATAATTTTGAGAATCCTATAACATACTATAGCAGGACATTGAGGGATGCCCCATTGAAGTATGATATCATGGAAAATCATGGATATGCACTGGTCAAGGCCCTAAAGGAGTTCAGAGTTTATATCTTGCATTCTCATACCACTGCCTATGTGCCCAACAGTTCTGTGAAAGACATTTTAATTCAGCCTGACCCTGAGGGAAAAAGGGGAAAGTGGATATTTGTTTTGTTGGAATATGACCTTGAGATCAAACCTACAAAGTTTATCAAAGTACAAGGACTTGCCAAGATGATGGAACAGACAAATTGTGAGCTCTTGGGAATAAATTCCATTGCTTACTTGTTAGTAGATTCAGAAGGAGAAAGGCCCCCCCAAATATCTCAAAAATTCCTTGACTCCCCATGGTATGCATATATCATTTATTTGTTGATAAATTTGCAGGCTCCTCCTAAATTGAGTAAAACCAAGTCCAAGTTCTTAAAACTAAAAGAAGCAAATTTTTGTGTTGTGAATCAATCTCTGTATTGGAAGGATCTAGGAGGAATATTTTTGAGTTATTTGCTAGAGGAATAAGTAGAGAATACCATAAGAGAATTCCATAAAGGTGACTATGGAGGACACCATTATTGGAAAACTATTATGCATGAGATATTGAGGGTTAGGTTCTATTGGCCTATAATTTTTTCTGATGTCTACAAAGAGGTTTCAAGTTGTCGTGAATGCCAATTTTTTTATGGGAAGATAAAATTGCATCCTTTTCCCTTGAATCCCATCTCTGTTGAATCACCTTTTACACAATGGAGCCTTGATTTCATAGGAGAAATTCATACACAACCCTCAGCTCAGCACAAGTGGATTTTGACAGCCACAGATTACTTCACCAAGTGAATTGAGGCAATTCCCACTAGGCAGGCCACATATGTCATTATCATTTAGTTTTTGGAAAAAAATATTTTGTCTAGGTTTGGGTGTCCAATCAAAATCATTACAGACAGTGCAACAGCATTTAAATCCAAAAATATGAAGAAATTTTGCAGTGAATACAATATAACTCTTGGCCACTCCATGTATTATTACCCTCAAGTTAATGGGTTGGCTGAGTCATCCAATAAGAGCTTAACTAGAATTATCAAAAAGTTGCTGCAAGAAAACAAAAAAGCTTGGCACAAAAATCTCATCCATGCACTATGGGCTGACAGGATCACTCCAAAAATATCTATTGCTACTTCACCCTTCTAGATTGTTTATGGCATAGAGGCAATTTTCCTACTACATTAGGATTTCCAATGATGAGGTTTTTACAGGAGCAGGATGCTGAAACAGATGCCATTCGAAGGAGAAAATATGAATTGATCAATGTCAAGCAAACAAGAGAAAAAGCCTTCAACAATTATCAGTTGCACCAAGATAGGATTAAAAAGGCTTTTGACAGACATACCAAGGAGGATGATTTCAAAGTGGGAGACTTGGTATTGACATGGGATGCTAGAAATGAAGACATGGGAAAGCATGGAAAATTCGACCATTTATGGCTAGGACCTTTCAAAATTGTGGTGTACCATGGGAATAATGCCTATATGATACAAGAAATTATTGGAGACATCATTGGAGGAGGAACTTTGAATGGTAGGTTCCTCAAACATTATATCATTTAAAGGAACTATCACCCTTTCCATTCATTGTATATAACCATTTTTTTTCTTCATTTGAAGCAGTTGAAATTAAATCAGCAAAACTGATGCCCGAAGTGAAGGCCCTAAGTTGTGCTAAGTAGACTTTGAATTTTCTGAATAAAATGTTGGTAAATTCAATTGCAGGAGTAAATCATAGCCCAATGGGTAGGCACTCAGTCTATCTCTCTTTTCTACCTCATTGGGAGGATATCATCCCTAGTTGGAGCCCATGTTATCACCATAAACATTTTTATGTGGAATCCAATTTTCAAGACTTAACGAGGTGCTAAACTAATGTGGAGGCATGAAAAACTAGAGGACAGGGTAAAGTCTAGAAGGAGGAGGCCAAATAAAGTGGTAGTGTGGATTTGATGGGACCTGATAGGGCACAAATCGTAGGCGTTACAGATCAACGATCAGTGATCGTTTCAGGGGGAGGAGTAGTGTGGAAGATAATTCTCAAAAGCGGGCCAAAAAGTAAACCACGGTTTTGGGTCAAGACCACGTGGTGCCATTGGGTGCATTTTGGGGTGAGAAGTGGGTTACCCCAAACCACTTCCTCGTAGTCCCAAAATCAGGAAAGTATATAAAGGGGTGCTTGTCTTTATTTTATTGTTTTTCAAATACTGGAACGTTTAAAGTTGGCACGACCCCTCCATTCAAACTGAAGCTCAAAATTATGCCAAGATCATGCCTTTTTCGCTCATTTACAAGTATTTTTCATCTCCACCATGGACTCATAATGTCAGTAGCAGTAGCAGCAAAAAGCACATCTTTGATAAGGCATTTGGAGTAGCCTATCAATCTAAAGAATATTTGTAAAATCAATATGTTGAGAAAGGAAACTTGGATATGGGTGAAATGATGGAGTTAATCCCTGAAGTAGAAAATATTTCTCAACATAAGTCTTCTCTGTTCACAGTAAGAGATATAAATAAGAGGACATTTAATATAGTAGTTGTAGATGAAGACAAAGTATCTGAGATCAAGCTAAAATATGACAACATCAGTGCTACAGACAAAGTGAAATTCCATAAGAATACCAGTGATATGTTGTATTTAGATTACTTGGGCCTAAGCCTGAAGAACTCAAAGTTGTCAACTTATGCAATAAAGTTGGAAGGGAAGTTAGGGAAAGAAAAGGCATCCAGGAGATCTTGGAAAACTCAGGTAAAGAGGCTATAATTTGAAGGCCCTCGGGGAGTGAAATTTTCATTAGATGAAAAAGACAAGTTGATTCAAAGCTTGAAGAAGAAACTAAAAAGGTTTTCCATAGAGCATCCAAAAACAATAGAACTGGTTTCTCTAGAACAGGAAAAGGAATCATTTCGACAAGAGGCATTGAACTACAATGCCAAGGTATTACAATTAGAGCAAGAAAAGGTGAATTGGTCACAAGGACAGACATAATTACCAAACATGGTTGTAGTTGTACCTTATACTACAGAAGTTGGGCCAATCACTAAAGGATTTGTCTAGGCTATGTCACAAGTTATCCTGAAGGTGGGAGAAATCAAAGGGATAAAGGGAGACATAGAGAAATTCAAGAAAGAAATGAAAACACAAGATGAGAGGATGGCTCAATTTCAAAAGGATAATCAAGATTTGTAGGAAAGGGTAGACAGGCTGAAAATAAGGTTGAGGGGAAAAGGACTGTTGTAGGGATTCAAACACATCCTCTGGGATTCTATTGCTATTAAATATGTCAAGTTCAAAGTGTACTTAAACTTCATCAATGATAAATATACCATGGACATCACATCCAGAAGTTCTTCCTAACTAATTCATAATTCATTTCATTAATGCTATGATGCATTTACTTGTTTTATTTTTCTTCTTACACTCTGAAAACTACAATTTATAACTCAAATTCATCACCTCACATATCATTTATCCTCTGGAGAGTTCTACTGGTCAGTCAGTTTTTTCATTCATTTTCAAAATTTTGACTCCATAGCCCTAAGTGTCCCTCCCCTTCCTTGCCAACAAATTTATAAAAACCCCCCAATACAACAAAACTAGTCATTGATTAACAAAGAAACACCAAGTGACACGAGAGATCCCTCTCTGAGATGAGTAGGCTAGTACCCAGCTCTAAATTTGGTTTGTATGTTACCTCTGTCGTTTGTTTATCAGTCAAACAAATTTACAGAGTGCTAACATTTTGGTGCCATTGTTGGGGATCGAAAGTGAAATCTTCCATGGGAAAAGAACGAATTAAAGCTTCAGATTTGATTCTTGAGTGTGATAGTGAATCAAAAAACTTATTGGCTGAGACTAGATTTACCATGGAGAGTCCATTACCAAGAGACCAACAACACAAAGTAGTTTGAGCTAGAAATCCTGGATCCCAAGAGAATTCACACCAGAAGAAACCCAGACCCAGAGGCATTGATTCATGTGTCTAATCCTGAGAAGATTGTACACAAAAGAAAAGAAAAGAAAATAATTCAAGTTTTGTGCTTAGACAAATATCTATCCTTTCCCAAAGATGGAGTAACAAGCATTGAAGACCTTTATTTTGATGTGAAATTTGAGCAAACTCTGTTCAAAACTAAATCTGAGTCTTGTTTGAATGAAGTCATCTTTGATAAGAAGATGTTCCAAGATTTAGTTTTAGCTGCCTCTACCAAACCTATTGTGATCCATACTCAGAACCAACATCCACTTCAAGTCCTCACAGCAGCCATGGAAGCTAGGTTTTCCCCTCTTGTCCTTCTTTCTTAGTTACATGATTTTCCTCGGGAGTATAATCTAAGGATTAATTTGTATGATGTTGAAGGTAGTGTGTCAGCCCAAAAGAATCTAAATTGGTTCAATGATTTTATAGACTTAGAAGAAGTATATTTTGAGGATGCAAAGATGAGCTTGTTTGCACAAAGCCTTGCAGGAGAAGTGAGAAAGTGGTTTAGATCTCTCCCAGCAGCCTATATCATAAATGTTGAAGCCTTTGAAACCCATTTTCATGCAAAGTGGGGTGACAAGAAAAACCTCCTTTAGTTGTTAACTTAGTATAACAACATGATAAGGTCACCTAATGAAACAATACAAGATTTTTTAGCCATATTTATAAAGGTCTATAATTTAATTCCCACTCAAGTAAAACCCCCTCCTAAAGTTGGTCAACTTGTATATGATGATTCCTTTGAAAGTGATTTTGCTTTGTTGTTGATGGAAAGAAGATATACTTCATTAGATGATATGAATGATACAATTGAAGTTGAAGTGAATCTAATGGCTTCGGAAATATCAAATATAAGTCTAGCAGGGACATGAATAAGGTTCAAGATAAGGCACAACCTTCAACCTCACAAACATCAGAAGAAAGGTTTGAAACGATGATGAAAAATATGGAGAAAATGATGGAGATAATGGATTTAGCTAACAATCCTAACACCAATGAACAGGATGATGTTCCACCCAGAAATCAGAGAAGACCATCAGTCCCACAAACCAGACAAAGAGATCATAGGAATCAAGGGGATCAACAAATAAGACCTCCTTTTCAAAATAATTATGTAAATGATAATTATGAGGAAAATTTTGAAGACAATATGCATTGTTGTGATGGTGATGAAACAAAGGTATTGTTGACCAAAGAATAACTTGACTAGTTCATGGATGCTAATGAAATATTCATGGAGGAAAATGATGAGAGGTTTTCAGTAGAAAGATAAGATTATGAAATAGGTCTGCAGACTGCCATCATGAAATTCCATAAATAGTACAATCTTTGAAACAAAAAGGTACCTACAAACCCTCCAAAGGGAAATATTACCAAAGAAGCTCAGAATAACATACCTTCTTCAAGTCAGCCCAAAAAGGACTATGTTGCAAAAGATGTTGTGGACAAAGGAAAGAAGAAGGAAGAACCCTATAAGAAAGTACCTGAAACAAGAAAGGAGAGAGTCATCAAAGAGGTATAAAAAACCTCATCCTCCTTTAATTTTGAAAGTGAGATGGCCAAGATTAAAATCTATGTACCATTGAACGAGTTGATAAAGAATGGTGAAAATAGAAATCAGATCATCAATATGCTCAAGATGGAACAAACTTCTAACACTTTGAACATACAAGATGATCATCCTACCATCTTGTTTGGCCCACGTGTAGAGAAAAGTAGTGATGCGGATGAAGTCCCTCCTTTTCATGTTAGTCTAAAGATCCATGATATGACTCTACACAATGCTATGTTAGATTCAGGTGTATCCCATAACCTGATGCCCAAGGTGGTCATGGACTAATTGGGCCTGGATATCACAAGGCCTTACAAAGATCTTTTCTTATTTGATTCAAGGAAGGTGAAGTGCATGGGACTAATCAAAGATCTAGTGGTGTCTTTGTCTCAAATTCCAGCAAAGAATATGGTGATGGATGTAGTGGTTGTTGATATCCCTCCCAATTTTGGCATGTTGTTATCTAGGTCATGGGCTACAACGTTGAAAGGAACTATACATATGGATATGACATATGTCACCATCCCTGTCTTTGGTCAAGATAGGAGATTGTATAGGGAGTTTTTTCTCAAATACATGGTCAGTAACAAGGCCCAGCTGAATAACCAACCCATCTACTTTGTGGAGACTGAGTTGGGTTCTTCCATTTTCTTCAATGATTTTTGTTTTGAAGAGAAAGGGCCAGAGATTGATATGGTTGTCAAAGACAAATATGATCAGTAGATTGAGAAAAATTCAGAGCAACAGGACAGTGTCGAAAATGAGATGTGGATCATGAGCTTCGAAGGAGTTGTCAGTAGGGAAGGGGGAGCTGGTGTGTGGATTAACCCCCCCAAATTGGCTACAAAATTATGCTCTTATAAGCTTGCTTTTGATTTCACAAACAACATGGCTAAATATGAGGCATTGGTGTTAGGATTGAAGGCTTTGAAATAAATGGGTGATAAAAGGATAGATGTTCATGGACATTCTGAGTTGATCAAAAATCGGGTGAAGGGAATATATCAAGAAAATCACCCAAGATTAAGATCATATCGGAATACAGTGCTTGACCTTATTGAAAATTTTTCAGAATATAGCCTCTCACCGATTCCAAGGGGTTAGAATCATATTGATGATGCTCTTGCTACTTCAACTTCAGTTTTCAAAATTCCAATCTTTCATAGCAGGGGATGTGAATTTGAGATTAAGCATAGACCAACAGTGCATGATAATATTAAGTATTGGTGGGTTTTTGAAGATGATAAACAAATAGAAAGTTTTCTCAAAATGGAAGATGGATTTGAAAATTTGAATATTGATGACGAAAATTGTGACGAAGAGTTAGATGCATCTATGTTCACAAAGGATTGTTACTTCGAAAATCAGATTGTTGGTAGAGATATAGTGCAGCTGAAAAGTAATGTCATTCCCAAAGGCCTGGTCCCATTGGAGAAACTCTTTGATAACAATGATGTGTCCAGGAGTCCAAAAATTAAAGTAAATGAGGGGGATGTCAAAGATTGTAACATTGGGACTCAGGAAGATCCCAAGATCATTAAGCTATACAAAACACTTAGCCCATATGTCAAGAAAAGACATATCAATTTAATGAAAGAATTCCCTAATGTTTTTGCCTGGATTTATGAAGATCTGAAAGTTTATGATACCAAGGTAATTCAACATGTGATCCCAATCAAAGAATATCATAAACCTTTCAAACAAAAATTAAGAAGAATAAATCCTTTTTTGTTTCCCTTGATTGAGAAAGAGATAAAGAAGTTGTTTGTGTTGGTCACTATAATTGCTTAGTTAATTTTAAACAACCAAGTGAAACATAAATTATCAACCCAGGGAAGTATTTTATTTCAAAGATAGCCACGCACTGTATATGCTCAATTCCAAAAGTAGCTTAGTGTTGTAGTAAAGAAATTATACTAATTATTTCTGCCGAAGCTCTGAATTAAATCACAGGAAAGTAACCTCCCTATTGCAATTCTTTAAAGATCAATATAAGAATCCTGGATTACATTAAAATAACACTTGCAATGGGAAAGAACATCTATTCTGCAATCAGAGAACAGGACCCTTACTC